>CALSBV010010707.1:298886-314318 GCA_943590825.1 Bovichtus diacanthus
ATGTACACATCATTCAATTTGGCTTCTGCGGCTTATAGTCAGGTGCGTCTTATAGTCCGAAAATTACGGTACTTAGAATTTCAGATATGAAAACGGAGTAAAAAAGATTCCTGAAGATTATTTTGAAGATGAAGCAGACGCGTAAGGCCCCGGGATAATCGCATATTTGTCTCAAGTCGAAACATTTTCAACTGGCGCGGGCGTGTGCCCTGCGTTCTGTCTCAACATGCTGTTATAGTGCAGTCCCCAGCCATACAGACTTGACTCGGGCATACTGTCGATTTTAAATATTAAGATCAAAGCTTGCACGGATTGATGGCGACCCTTAGCATTGTCTGGTTTTTGACTTTCTGCTGTTTTGTTGTTTGTTTTCACTGAGATATTCCTGCTGCTGCCTTGGAACAGCCAACACAACATGCTGAGTAACAGCAGACCGGTGTGCTCACTTGTTTCAAACCATGTGACACTGCCTTGGGAACTGCTGGAATTACCTTGTGTGCCCACACAGCCTCCGCACCGGGGGAAATAATCACCACAGACATCTGTAGTTTCCCAGCTGTCATCTGAACCTTTGCATTAGAGGCACTTTCTTTGAGTTTGAGTCATAAAGTGCACTGTTGTTTGTCACCGTCTAACTCTGGGCTCTATTCCAGTGCACTGCACTACAAATGCTTAATATTATAATTATTTTCACACAGATGTTGTGATTTGTAATCCCGCTCTGAGTGTGTGTTACTATATTGAACTACACTATGAGAATTGCAGTGTGTAATAGGGGACATTTAAGAGTTGGGCAATCCTCCCACCTCTTTTCTCTGTTCTGTATTACCAAAGGGGAAAATCCCTGTCTGGCTCATCCACCCTTTCTCTTTTTCTTTCTTTCCATCCTTGCCAGTGCTTCTCCCTGTACATGAGGCATGAGATTTGTATTGATGTTACAGTGAGAGTGGAGGAGAGTGCTTGTGGTTTGCAGAGGAAGTGGTTTCACGGGAAGAGGAGAAAAAAAGGAGAAGCTGTCAACAGTCGGGCCTCTGTCAGGGATCAGCACACCTCTGCTGTCTGATTCACGTGTTGTATTTCTCAACAGTCCGTTAGACAGGAATTAGTCTGATATGCCTTAGTGGGTGGGCGGAGACGATGTCATGAAACTCAAACGTTTTCCTTTGTACTCCTTTTCGACACTTTGACATGTCACACAATGTGCATGCGCTTGCTCCGACGTTTTACTACTCGCGTTCTGTCTTTTTGAACGTACATCACATATCTAAATGATCCGTCTTGGGATAATAAAACACAATGCACACACCTCACAGAGGAGCAGTCACATACTGTGGTATTACTGACTCACCTTAATCACCTCATCATCTTGCGAGGTAAGGGACTGTGGAGTTTTGGTAAATTGTACCAGTGGACAAACATCCTGTCAGTGTCAGACTTCCTTTCGAAATGCCCCGTAACTTAAGTTTTCAAATAATTAATCATTTTAATTGCAGGAAAAGTAAAACAATCCCCTCTGAATTACAGTGTAGTATAAAGAAGCATCAAATGAAAGCACCTTCAGCCGCAAATTCATTTGTCATATTAAAAGCTTTATAGGCGAAGCAAATAGACTTTAACTGTGAAGCAACCACCGGGTATCCATTGTATTTCTTTCTCATATGTAACATTAATGGTAATTGTTACTGTAATAAAAATCAACACAAGCTGTTACAATGCACCTTATTATGTCCTTATTTAGAAGCATTATGAATGTGTAAACTGTTACTATGTGCCTTATTTTCTTCCTTATTTTAGAAGTGTTAAATGTTGAATTAAGTGAGTACGCCTAAGAATGACCAACATACTGTGAAATAAGATGCAATATTTGTAAACTGTGAAGCGGAAGAGTGCACCACCTAAAAGGGTGACAGAAGATCTGATTGGAGCAGAGAAGCGCTGAGAGGCGGGGCCACGCCTAAGTGCCAACAAGGGGCCAATAGGACCTGGCCCCAGCCAACCAATGGGAGAAGACTATACCTGAAAGGCGGCAGGTATAAAATATGTTGTAAACAAGAGATCTGTGAGACAGAGTAACTACTTAAATGTGGTCTGTGGACAGTGAAATGGTCCTCAGCTGAGTACTTTTGTAATGCTACCATATCATCATCATCGAATAAATATCGTTTACCTGAAGAGAAGTTTTCCGGAATTGATTTCTACGCGTCCCCTATTACAAATTAGAAGAACACGACATTACCTACTACATGGAAGGAAAAAAAAAGAAAAAGATGCTTAAATGTAGGGCTGCAAGTAAAAATTGCAATGATTTTCGTCATCGATGAATCTGCAGATTATTTTCTCCATTAATAGATAAATAGTTTTGTCGGTAAAACATCAGAAAATAGTGAAAATTTATTTAGCCTCAGGATGCCTTTGAAAGTCCAAGTAATAAAACAAGGATACACACTAAATCCATCTGCCTTGTCTGATAGTAATTTCATCCCGAGGCCTCCTCTCCAGGATGATGTACTATTGGATGCTCTCGAATGTGTTTTACATGCATGTGCATCTTTGCTTTTATATGCCGTTAGGACGCATGATGTGTGTGTGCGTGCGTTGCTCGATCTTAGAGAAAATTCTAATTCAGATTAAAAGAGACAGCAATCCCTCTGCACTGACTGATAACCACTGAGGTACCTTTGAGCAAAACAGCTAATCTCCGTTTACTCTAATGCTCATAGGCCAGTGGCAGAAAACTGAGCTGAAGTTGAAATAATAACAGGGAGGAATACTCTCGAGGTCAAATCATATCATCGTATATCTATATATAGTCGCTATATCTACTCTCACAGACCGCTCACTCTCACAGCAGCCTTTACATGTGGATGCATAAATCTGTTAGCAAGTTTTCAAATGAGTATTCGTGGTCAACAAAACTCCTTACTAGATAGGTGAGGAGAAAAAATGCATTAATTTGAGTTTTGCTTCTTTTTTTATTTTACTCCTCCCTAAATACATCACTCCATAGCCGTCCAGAATCTCAGAGACAGAGAGACACAAAGCAGATGTTGAACATCGTTTCCACACAGTATTCCGTCGTCTTGCACTCCTGTTATCTTCACAGCTGGGGGAACGATTCGATCCTGCTGTTGGTGGTCTGCTAAGCAGCCTGTCCATCTTAGTTACACGACACATGTGCAGTTTACAGTGATAACGCTGGCAGATTTACAACACACAATTCTGAGTAAAAATTGACAAAAGCAGGCTCCTCATTTATGATGTGCTGCTTGGCTTTGGAAGTAATGCCAGACCACTAAGCTAGCTAACATGCTAATATCTGCAGCTTGTGTTAGAACAGATAAACGTACGTTTTGGAAAGTTTATTATTTGTGTTAAAAAAACAAAACTATCCATGAGTGCTGAATTAACAAATAATCTGTGTATGAATAATATATATAAAGTCCTTGTGTGTAAAAGTCTTATCCCTTCATGTTAGCAAATGTTTTTTCGTAAAGCTGCTAAATTACAATTTTACCAGATTGGATGAACTGGATGGATCATTGTGTCTAATTCTACCAATAGCAATATGATACTAAGATGGAGGACAGGATATATAAAACTCACCCTTATTAACCAGCAGCTTTTCTACATCTTTCGCTCATGCTTTTGCTATGCAGGGACACTCGTCTATAAAGCCCTCTACTGTAGTGTGATTGGAGGAGGAAGAGTACAGCCTTTCAAATGAGGCAGAGCGGTCTTCAGCTTTCAATTTTGCGGTTACAAATATCTTTACAATGTGACTTAATGTGATTTCTCTGATGAAAGCCATGAGGATAAATGAAGCAATTTTAAAAGCTATTACCAGAAGAATGTTCCTTCATTATAGCCAGGGTGCAGAAGATGACTGATCATTTTCAAATGGAAATGTAGTGTTGGTGTGGAAACGTTTTTAACAGACCTGACTTTGTCATTGGTTATGTTGGCTTGACTGGGTTGTGACTGTGCAGTCAGAAGAACATTGTCTAGTTGTTCAAATTATTTTTCCTGTTTGCATTTAGACTTTCGTAGCAAACATATGACATCCGCTCGAGTCAGTTATTACTGCGCTCTTTTTTCACAGAAGCTCAGTCCTGGCAGACCTAAAGTTACAAGCTGTAACAGGAAACTAGTATGGCGAGACATTCTTTTACCATATTTGATTGTTCATTTGTCTCCCTCAGAACTAGAGATGATTCAAATGTACATATGAAAGTGAAACATATAAGTCATCAACAACAGCAGTTATCTGTTACTGGAATATCAAAAGTTAGAAACTGACTAATTTCAGACATTATTCTGACTAAGAAGTTTGCTTTAACCCAAATAATTCTTGTAATGGTCGACTATGGTTGATTATCCATGATGATATAAAAAAAAAAAAAAAAACCTTTCAACTGCTTTCATCATACAGCTTCTGTTCTTATAAAAAAACAGATAAACATGCATTCTTTGCTATGCTGATGACGTCCAACTCTATATCATCTGTAAACAATGACGATCTTTCTCGAAAGTGTGTTTTTAAATGCTGCTTGTCGAGGAATGAAATGAAAAATACTGAAGTAACTTGGCTAGATAATCTGGCTGAAACTCCAAAACAAGACCTTGAGCCCCCGCAAGAATGAAATATTAATACTCCATCACATATAAACGTCCCTTTGAAACTTCTATAAAAACCTGCAGCTATGAGTAAGCCTCCAATATTATGGTATCCACCATCTGGAATCTGCAAAGTAACTTGAACACTCACACACACAAACTCAACACACATCAGCTCTTCCTTCCTCTGACCTAATCATTACACACAGTATTATCCAATTTCACAGACAGGGTTAATTAATCAACTAATCAATTATATTGAATAAACTCAGTTACGGCTGATGTGTTCCTGATGTCCGTTGGGCAGTTGGATGTAATTGTTTATTGGTGGGACATTAATTGACAGGAAGCAAGCAAGACATATACAGTGAAATATGGTTAATTAAAGGGGGAAATGACATTCTTGTCAACATGTAATCAAATGACGTGTGCTATGGACAGTGCAGGTTTGAGCAGGACTCAACACTTTGGTCTTGTAACGCCATAATGGCCCCAATTTGACTGTAGGTGGTGTGAGCTTAGTCGGGTTAGGGTTATTGATGGAGGATTTTCTTATGTGGACAGTGCTGTTTAGTCGTGTCTGTAAAGTCATATCTCATTTTATAAATGTACGTTGCATTTGTCGTGTGATTTATATCTTGTTTAAGGATGTATTGCTGTTGAATATACTCCCCTATTCCCTAACTTGTCCTATGATTCGCTGCTCCTTAATCCTATAGAAAACATATTAGACCATCATTAAAATATACACTTTACTTCCGATGTTCAGTGGTGAAAGTACTCAAATCCTGTATATAAGTAAATGTATCAGCACTACAGTGTGAACATAGTTTAAGAAGTCAAAGCTTTTCATTCATTGCTTTTATTTTTGGCCACATAGGGGAAGCGCACCTAACGAAGCACAACATTGACATATTACATGACATTAACGTTGAGCAGACATAAAGCAACATTAGCATTCAATTGGTGTGCAGCTCGTTTGGTTAGCTGGCATCTTGCCCGGGAAGTAGAGCCCTATACAGTTAGCTACAACAGCTACTGTATTCTAGGGACTACTTTATGTGTTTACCTTCAGTCTCAAATGCCAGGTTTCCATCCGTGTCACAAATGTTTTTTTTCTTTTAATATATCCAAAAGAAAATGTAAATAAACACTTGTTTCCATCCTCTACCGTTGCGCTATTATTGGGAGTTGGTTCGTCAAAATAAGCAGTGCATGGCTGCAATTCTCAAGTTAATAAGTCATTGCAGAAGAAGAGGCCTCAACGAGATGACGTCATTAAAAATGTGCATGTCAAACCTCAGCGGTAAAAAACAATGAAAAAACTGGATGAAAAAAGATCACATTTGTGTTTGTTTTTATGTATTAATGTGAGGAAGGTTACGTCAGATCTGCGTGGAGCGATGACAATATTTTCCGTCTCTTCAGCGGAAAGTGTTTTTACGTGTTTCCTCTTGTTATGCGCAAATAAAAAATGCACATAAAACAGGTGGATGTAAATGCACCGAGACACGTGATAGAGAAGATGTATGAATAAGATGTCAATGGAAGTTGTGAGTGCAAAGCAGCATCAACCTTAGCCAGAAATACCAGCATTTCAAAAAAGTAAATGCATCAAGGCTACAACGTGAAAATACAAATTCCTGCATTCAAAACTTTACTTAACTGGAGGTAAAGAAGTCAAATTCACTCAATGTAAAAAGTCATTGTTAATGCTTGGATCAGAGAAAAAAAACCTGTGACTCTTCTAAAAAGCATGTAAAAACACAGGAAGTCTCCATTACATAACTTCAGTCAAACTACAAAACAGATGCAGTTCATACTGCAGGACAATGACCAGGCACTGGAAGCTAGCAATCACATACTGATAAATATTCCCTCAGTAATACACTAACACACACACACATTAGTGCCTGATGTTAACCGGCTGTCAGTCCACTGTTGTTGAAAGAGGGAGAGAGAGATTCATTCACAGAAGGGATTGAAGGAGAGGAGGGATTGGCATTTCATGTCTCTAATCCTGAATCAGGGGGGAGAGGAGAGAAGGAAGTGTTGCAAGAGGAGAGGCGGAAGGGGTAGAGAGGAAAAGCATGGCACGATATCTGCACTGATGGCCTGATGATTGACGCTAGTTAGCTAACTGTATTTCTGGTGGAAATACAGGAAATGATGAATTGAATGTGAAAAGAACAAAAACATATCTTCTAAACAGTAGTGTGATCACCCCATCCACACAAAGCTGGACTCATGTAGCGCAAAACTGTCTGCATATCATGTTTGTGAAATGAAATGGGCAGGAAGGTGTCAGAAACTCGTTGTTCATTCAGTGTTACATTGAGTGGCTCACACAATATGCAAAATAGTAATGCTTTAACCATGTGCCTAAATTATTTGATGATTTTTATTTGTCCCACAGCTTCAAAAGCTGAGTTGAGTCCAAACCTGACGGTCAGAACTGCATCGAGGCCGTTTTACATACTTTTTTGGAAGTTGCGCATGCAAGAGGTAGTGTCCAGGAGAAAATAAAGTTATTCTGAAGTGTCTCTGACAAACAATGAGAAAAAAAAAAAAAGGCTTCAATATCAGAACCTGTCAAACTTTTCCACAAAACTACAGCAACGTTGTTGAGGATGAACCTCTCTAAATGTCTGAATGTTGAACTATGAACTATCTGCACCTGTTTGGTTTGATCCTGTATCCTATTTTTTTTTACATTTGGGTAAAGCTATAATGTGGATAGTCATGCTGCTTTGGTTGAGATCAATTCCTGCTCTAACTGTACTAACAACAATCACTACTGTAGATACTGAAGAGAAAGTCTGAATCTGACAACCCAAGACCTGAAGTTATTAGACCTGTGTTCCACAGATTATAGCTGTGTGTTTGGATCTAGCTGAGTTATGACTCAGCGGTGTGGCGTCTGTGGCAAATTGTGTCAATCATGACGTGAAAATACGAATATTGGTACAAAATTCAGCTGCAGAGAGCATTGTTCATATGTTAATAATGTATTCACCTTGGTCTACAGCCCTACAGCCCCACTCTGATGGTGAACATACGAGTGCTGTTTGCTTCACTAATGGAAATGTGTCCATGATGGTGATCGAGATGTCAATCATTCACATTTTTTTTTAATGTTTTTTTTAAAAAATGTTTATGTTATGTAGGTTATGTTAGGAACTGTTTTTAGTTTCCATAAATAATTAGCCATTCATTTGCTTATCATAATAATACAGAAGAGGATTAAGGCCACATGAATATTGTATTTGAGTTCTGTCGGATATTAATAAAAAAAAATAGTTTTTTGAGTTCTGACTTAAATGACTTCGACTTTAAAGTCAAAAGAACTCAAATAAATGTTTCACATGTGGCCCTAATCCTCTCCTGTATAATAAAGTGTTGAAAAAGAAGAAACAGCAAAACAACAAACACATTTATGATCAAATGAACTCCATCACGAGACACTTCTTGACTCCCTGTGTGCTTATATTGCGTATAAATTGCTGTCACAGGACCCCGTAGACTGATGTGGTCCGTGTTCAGCCTCAACACATTGGCCTCCTTATCTTATACCACAGAAATATGATGTGTTCGAATGAACAAAGCTTTAAGTGACATGGAGGGAAAACAGCTCAAGGCAGACACACAGAAACTGAAACACACGTCCACATCTGGAACCCATCCGGAAACTGTGTGTGTGTGTGTGTGTGTGTGTGTGTGTGTGTGTGTGAAGGGTTAGAAAACAAGTCAGACAGAATATGATTTGGATGAGATGTTTATTTACACGAGCCACAAAACACACACATACAGTGCATTCAGTTTAAGCTACAGTACAGAGTACGAGACATCCAGGTAGGTAGCATTCTGGTTTGACATCATTACATTTCAGTGCTTCTGTCTCACACACACACACACACACACACACACACACACACTAGCATGCACATACACACATACACGCTTGCACCTATTGTAGGCACACGCAAGCATGTATGTGGGAACTTGAAATATTTGCAGAAATGCATCAACGCAACAGGAAAACACTGGCTCACACACAGAAGCAAAACGCACACATACACCCATAGGAAGCAGTAAGCGATGTCGTAAACGCTGAACATTTTGATCCTGAGCTCAGAACCAACAACAGACCAACGGAGGCAATAAACCGCTGTTCTCACAACACAAAAGCCAAACAATATCGCCACTGCTCTCACTCAAATACACTCTCACACCCACACCATTGACACTTTCAAAAGAGGGCTTACATTTCCTTTTAAAATGAGAATGTTGGAGAACTTTAATTTGATTTTTTTTCTTACATTTTACACACATCAGGACCAAATTCCCGCTGTTGCATAACCCCGGTCACTTCCAGCGTTTTTCTACGTTTCGAGAGATTCATGACCAGAGATCCCGCAAAAATCTCTAATGGATTATTTTCTTGTTATTTCAGTTTCAATTTGACTCATTTCAAAGGAAGAGGTTCTGTAATAGTTACAATCCCCCATGGTGTTGTGTGATCTAACCCAGTCTGAATCAACCATGTGCTACTTTTACCAGTGCACAAATGTAAAAAAAAAAGCAAAATGGATCTGATTTCAGCAGTTTGTCACTCATCATTACAATATATTGATGTCTATCGTTTTGTGGCTGTGAAAGCAGACGAGTGTTTTCAGAGTTTGCTTTAGTTGGCAGTTTAACATGTTTGAACAATCAGCACGAGGATATAATCAAAGACTGAAATCATGACGCTTTCCGTCTGGGCTATAGTTTAAGTGGACGTCCTTTGTCCCTGATGAATGGTTGTCCTCTGGAAAGACACGCAGTGAAAATAACATTTCAAGATGTTCTCTAGTAAAAACCAATGCAGTTCAAAAGGCCCTTCAGTCGTAAAGGCAATGGATAAAAATAAAGGGGCACTCTTTTCATAGTTTCCAAATAACGTTTAGGCAACGTGACAGAACAAAGTACCTGCCAAGAGAAAATAAAGCAGGAGTTATGTCCCATAATCACCTCAATAATAACTGAGAACTCATTTAAGACAAACTGAAAACAAAACGTGGTACTTTTTAAAGGGTAACAGACAATTCATATCAACAATTTACAGGCTCGATACTCTACAGTTTTGATTATATACTGTATAATCTAATTCTTTTTTTTTTTTTAACAGCATTTTCCAAAAGCTCCAGAAACAGTTAAAGGTACTCTGTGGAGTTTTCTTTTACCCCTGGTTTTTATTTGTGGGTCTCTTTTTGTTTGTATTAAATACCTTTTATTATATAATATGACATACATTGCGACACAATTCATATTCCAATTAGTAATACTTAATATAGAATTTCAGCTCCAGCATATATTCCTTTAGGAAGGAAAGAATTACCTCAAGTTTATTCTTGAATTATACAAATTATTATTATAAGTGCTCTGACAAAATCATTTAAAATGTGTTATTGTTGTCATTGAAGGAGGTAGTTTGCCCTTTAGAAAGTACCATCTTTTGCTACAATTGTGTGCTATCGTTCATTTTTCATAAGCATTTCAAATGCAGCCAGATTATGCGAGAATATTTACTCTCTGCTGTTAATTATATAAGGAGCAGAAGTTTTCAAGTCTAAAGGTAACTGCAGTCTCATATGAAGAACTTATGATAAAACATCGTTATTATATAATATGTGCTACATACTGTACAGTACATCTAAATGAAATATCAACATAACCTTTTCTGTCTTATCACTGTCCCCCCCCCCCCCGAGCGAAGTTGATCTGGTGTACTAAAGGTCTCTCGGGCTTCTTGCCCTTTGACCTTGCCAGCAGGAGTGTGAGGGGAAAGGTTACCAAAGCAGACCAGGGGTTAAAGTCGGGGGTTAAGAAGAGAAAGAGTTCGAAAGAGATCCATGCCTTGAATATTTATTATCAAATATTTGAGTTCTCATTTGACTTGTATGAACACGTCTAAGTACGCTTCAGACTGATGCATTCAAATGCATCGCTTTTGCGTTCCTGTTGCAACAAGAGGCCTTTCTTCTCGTCAGCCATGACGTGGAGAAGTATCTTCTTACATGAGCTTCATGATCCCCATTGATCTGAATGTGCTTGCTTTTTATTGACTCTCGGCAGGATTTCCTTTGCCTGTGCTCTATACCACGACATATTAATGTCCAGTTTAGAAATCAGTATTTGTATCAGAGTCAAGTCCTTGGTTCCTCCCTAGATGAATGTCGTCAGTACGTCGCATTCTGTTACAAGCTCCTCCAAACGAACATCTTTGTCTAAATAATGCAGTTTGTCTATTCCAGATCATCACAGAACCTGGATGAAGTCTCTTTTTCCAGCTTCCTTTTTAGCAGCCTTTTACATTTCATTCATTAATTGGCATAAAATACAAGCAGCAAAGGAGGCAAAATGTTGAGCTTTTACACTTGAGCTGCAGAGAAGTCAGTATGTAGTCAACATGCATACACTCAGCTGAAATGCTAGGAGTAGAAGAAAATCCCCAGTAAATGGCAAGAGACGGCCACCAGCTGATAGAAGTGGTTCAAGTGTTTGTCAGTTAGACAGAAAGGGCCATTATCTAACGGAAACACATTCATAAAGTAGATAGGAAACAGCACCCACACGAGTGGGAAGTTGTGGCCCACGAAACCTCCTCACTTCACCACCAAGGGAAGCACGCTCTCCAATCCGGTGTCCAATAAATAGTAATATGGAATAATAAAGTACGGTGCGTTTATGGTCATAGGGTTTCCACAGAGTGAAAATGCTCGGTGCACTCTAACGTCGACTGATACAGTTCCAGGTTCGCCGGAGAATTCACTTTGGCAATCGATGATTTAAAAAGGGAACCCCTGGAGATTCCCAGGGGGGGTTGGCAAATTGAGCCCCAGAAAAAGTGGAGCACGCTGGGGGAGAGGAGGATGAAGACCCAGGGGTCGATGATGGAGTTAACGGAGATGAAGCGCAGCGCAATCAAGTCCAATTTGTGAGACTCTTTGCCGTTCTTTATGGAGTTGATGTACACCCGGATCTGAGACATGGATAGAGAGAGGGAAGAAGAGGCAGGGGAGAGGGAAAATAGAATTAACTTCCCAAGTATTATCACACTACCGTCCATGACACACATCTCAGTTAACATCCTGGTTAATTCCTCACACTGAAGCCTCTAAAGCAGCAGTAGCAGACTGGGAGCAGTTTATAGTGATACAGGAGGTGAACAATATCATTTGAAACCACATTTCTGTTTAAAGGCTGATATTCATCATGCATGTTTAGATACCGAGAAAATGGGACATTTAAGAAACCAGTGACCTTTTCTTTGTTTCTGTCTCCCTGTTCAGCAAGATAGTGAGTCACCACATACATGAACTGGTGTTAACTCTACATGAGTATGCACACTGGGAGATAAAGATAGACACTGAGTGGACCTTAAGAGAGAGAACAGAGAGCAACACAAGGGAGAGTGGGAGAGCATAAAAATTACATTTAACAGAAAACCCTAACCTAAAAGGACGGTTCAATATATGTGTTCCCTCTTACCTGTAGTGCTTTTTTATTAAAGTAGATAGTTTTGGTGCGAGTTGCTGAGTGTTACGGATATGGGCCGTAGTTATGTTTGGCTTCTCTGTCTCAATATAAAGGGACTAGATGGCACTCGGCTCGTGGTGCTCAAAGCGCCGAAAAACCAACATTTGAAGAACTCGAGAGCAATGTATCTTTACAGAAATCATGACTCGGTAATTCCATTTTCTTTCTACCGCACTACACCCGCCAACCATATTACCGCGCAGAAGGAAGTTCGCGTCGTCTGGCTTTTTTTTTTTTTATTATCCCTAAGTGAACTTTTCCATGCCAGTAACCAGCATCTCCAAACCACACGACTGTGTACAGAGGTCATTTGAATGAGCATGTTCTTTGGGTTTTAGCCTAAATATGTTTGCTCAAACTAACTGTTGCGTAAAAAATATTGGAGCAAAAAGTCCATTTTGCATGTTCAACAAAAAGCATACTCCCTAATTATTTCCTCTTGCATGCAGAAAGCATTATCACTCATCCCCAAACACACAGGATGTTTGCAGAGAATTTGTGATAATGCAAAGAGGATATTTGAATTACTCTCAGCAGTATTTAGTTTCCTTTTAGAAGGACAAACACGGGCAGCGTGTAAATCCTAAGTGTGTGAACATGTGTGTATTTTGAAGTTTTAGGAGAGGCTGAGCAGCAGATGTTGACTGCTGTGGCTGAACCAAATAAAAATTCCCATGTTGATATCTAGCTGAGTTAGTTTGCACACTAAGATACACATAAAATTAAAGACTCTTTGTCGTGAAATGAAGATTAATTATTACCGTCTGCACCGTATATTCATGCAGTGATGGAAATGTCGAGACGTGTAATAATTCACAACCAGTTTTAAAAGGTTTTACCCCTTGGCACAAGAACAGTATTATAAATAAACCTACTAGATTTAGCCATAATTCATGCTTAAACAAGTAGTCACTTAATTTATAATAATACTTTTTGACCAAATATGGTCACTGGGGTTTGCCTTTGTGGAGCAGAATAATAACATGTACAACAACAGGTTTTTAATCTTGGTAATGAAGGCCTTGTGAAATTATAAATATGTGCAGCCTTTAGCCTTCTTCCAGTCAATAAAACAGAGTTAAAGGCAAAATAAAACTCTACATTCCACCTCACTATATCACACACACACACACACATACGTTGCTCTGACATGTGTTCTTGGGCAACTCTCATCGATTTTTATTACAGTCTTTGACTACAGCTGTGTTTATTAGCACCATCGAGGCCAAGAATGAGCAGCTGATTTCATTCATTGTTTCCTGTCTGTGTTTCAAATATGGCTGTGAAGTCAGCTACTGCAGCGATTGGCTCAAGTGTAAAGCAGTAAACTCTCCAGGCTGATGTGCACAAGGTTGGGAACCAGCACATTAATACAATCCATGGAAGCTATGACTAGCTCACAGGTTTAGAAATGTGTGCTGCTGGTCTCTCTGGGGGTCAGAGAGGAACAATATCCAGTTAAATTTGAAGGTAAAGTGACCTTACAACAGGTTGTAAAGTCAGTCTATTCACTGACAGCGCTGCTTCTCTTATGACTGCTAAGGAGGTTTTGTTTTTGGTTTGGTTTGTTTGTCAGCAGCATTACGGAAAAACTACTTGCCCAATTTTCATGAAACTTGGTTTTCCTCCAAGTTTGTAGCATGGGCCAAGGAGGAACACATCAAATGTTGGACCAGATCCGAAGGGCGGATACACAAATGAATAATTTTCACTTCTCGAGATAGAGCTTTTGCCCTTTGCGGAGGTCTTCGCTCTCCCATTTCGCTTCCAGTTCCTTCCTTTGGCATTTTCCATTTACTTTCTTCCTCTTTATTTCTGCTTTTAACCCACCCTTTATTCTTGAATTTCTCTCCACCATCTCTCCTCATTCATCTCTCTTCCATTCTAAAGTTTTTCTTCTTAACTGACTCAGGTTTGACTCCCATAAAAACACCCAATTTGCCTGAGAAGCGGTGGTTGGTTGCGGCGAATTTTCACGGCGACCCCATTACGCCAGCTTCCTGTTGTTCAGTATAACAGTGCAGGAGCTCGATTGTTGCCGTGAAGACCGCAAATGCCTTCCCAGCCAAATACACATCTGCAAATGGCACTTAAGAGTCTTGCTTAAGGGAACAACAGCAGCTGTTAGCTTGAGTGAGAAAACTCACTTCTGTAGAGTTTCTCACCCGCAGCAGGGCAATGGTTAAATAACTCATTCGGGAAAAGTTATGTCACTGCAACAACAAAATCTTCATACAGTTTACATTTACAAAAACACTCGTACAAATCAAGCAACTGAGGTGTGCTGCATGTTTTTCTTTAAGTGTAGAACAGCTCCATGCTAATCCCAATGTCGTTTAAAACATAACCGCATGAGATCATGACGGTGATTAGTGGCAGGCCTTGCCATATGTGCGAGACAAAAACAGGGCAGGCGAAGGATCGTGTGTGCGTGTGGAGACAGATTTATTTGTTTAGCCAGGCTCGGCCGTGAAATCCTACTTGCACTATGAGTGCCTTTTCTTCTCCTTCTCCCAGCACCAACAGGAAGCGGAACAGAAGTGTTAATGTGAAGTGTCTGTCAGGGATTGATGCTCGCAGAATAAAACACTGTCCTCCGTTTCAGTTTTAAAGTTTTAAACATTTTAAACCGTTCTGTGTGCTGAGCAAATATGGGAGTCGGAGGTGATAATCTCTCTTAATCTCTGTGTGTGTCTGATTTTAATTAGATGTTCCACAATGTGAGAGACTATTTAAAATATTCCCTTTCAAAGATGCATGCTTGTCTGTACCCACATGTCTTTAAATCGTGAAAAACTGGTATATCAAGGTAGATTAAGGTTTAATTTAACAATTTATCCGTCCTATTTAGTCCATTGCCAAAAATGCATAACATGTTGTAGTGTCTAGGATCTTAGTTACTCATATATATCATATAATATAAAATCATATAAAAGGCAGAAATGCCCCCAAAATCTGCGTATTAGGAACTAACTGCATCCTTCAAATTCCATTACTGTATTTCCAATTTGATCTTTTCAGTCTTTCCACTTTGTCTACCTGTCCATCAATGTGTCAAAAGGCAATTGTCTGGCCTTTTCAATTTTTAATGCAATCACAGATAACCGGAGGCACATCACACACACAAACATGTCACCAGGCCCCATTTTCAACAGAAGGGACTATAGACAAATGTAATATGATCCTGCTCTGTGTGTGTGTGTGTGTGTGTGTGTGTGTGTGTGTGTGTGTGTGTGT
>CALSBV010010707.1:314328-327889 GCA_943590825.1 Bovichtus diacanthus
GTGTGTGTGTGTGTGTGTGTGTGTGTGTGTGTGTGTGTGTGTGTGTGACCTGAGACTGTGGTATCGCATTGCTTGCTGGACACTCATGAGTGTTTATATAAGGCTCTTAATAAATAATCCATTTGTAGTTTTGCTTAGTCTGAACGCAGAGCCTTGGCTAGTGAATATAAAACCCCTTTAAAATCTTAATACAGAGGAGTGATACACTAGTTACTGTTGCCACGCCTCTGCCAAAATTGTAACAATTATCTGCCATGAAGTGAAAACACTGCGAAAGGGTTAAAGTTCCCCAAGGCCATGCTGTATTGAAGAAGACTTAAACTAGGGATTGAGACCATAAACTCATCAGGGAAATGTTTCCTGAGGTAACAAATCAAGTGAGAAGTAGGATCATTTTCTCATAGACTTCTATACAATCGGACTTCTATTTGCACCCAGTGGAGTTGACCCCTACTGGCTATTAGAGAGAACGCAAGTTTAAGGCATTTCCGCATTTGCTTCACTTTTCAGAGGTCGCCGCTTGGTCCCCACCAACATAACAAATGTCTCAGACGTCTCTTCTGTAAAAGCATTTTGGAACAGGCCACTGATGTCCTGTATAATGTCCTGCTCGAGCACCAGACCTCGTTATAGATTGACTATCAGTTTAACACTGACAATAAATGGCTGCTATCAGAGAAGACGTTTTTGCCTTCATTTAGATCAAAGAAAAGAAATGGGAAAGCAAATTCTACATGAGGGCGTAATGCTCTTTTAAAATAAGAGACCACGTCCCCCTCGGTGTAATCACTTAGTGTGCTCTTTGAATGAAATATGGTAAAAGGTTTTCTTCATCTTCCTGCAGGTCAACGGATGGAAATGTCTGCCAATAAGTTTATGTGGCCATTCTGTGGATATATGAGGAGAGGAGAGGCGAACGTGACCGCCACAAGTAAGTGATTCCCATACGAAGAATGAATCATATATGGCTGACATTAATGTTATGATGATTTCTGCCTGCAGTGCCGAAAGGTCTGGTTACTGTCTCTGGATATCTGATCCAGAAAATGTAAGGCTATTATCTGGACGCAACAGACATGGAGATGCACATACACAGCTTAATGAATAAAAAGGACCAGTGTACTGACATCAAATTTGAAATCAAGAGTGATTTAGCAAAAAATAAGAAACAAGAGCCAACGACTCAATTTCTTTTAACATCAGATGGATGTCATGAAATGATGCCAATTGATATGATTGCAACTCCCTCTTGACAAGACTTCACAAAACGCTTACATCTGTGTCAGAATTAGATGTTGCTGTATCAATGTTGTATTGTAATTCTCAGTTTCTGTGTGAGGAAATATAAACTATAATAATATTGCAGATGAGCAAATTTCTCTATTTAAAAAAAACAAAAAAAAACAAAAAGGGGCTAAAACCGTTTTGGGACATATTGGAAACAGCCTCGAGCCTCTGCGTGTCTCTATGATGGCGTACTAGGCCCATAGTAGGTTTAAAAAACTGATTATGGGGAGGAGGGTAATATTTCCAAGATTAAAGTCTTAAAAGGTTCACGAGATAAACTCTGATCTCTGAGATCATTAAGTCACATTAAGTCACATTTTTTTTGTCAAGGAACCACATCGCTTTACTTTGCAACGTTGGATCAGCCTCATCACACCACAGACGCTGCCGCTACACAGGAAATGCCACACACACACACACATGTTGTGAGGAGGCGCAACATGAAGATATCCTTCCTCATCCAAATCAGTGTGTTAAATAGGCCTTCAGGTCGTAGTGTTTCCCATTGCATCCGTTGACTGACGTAGACATACTATATTATAAAATGTTTTCCCCTTTTTCACGTCTGTCCCTTTTTACTAAATTGTATATTTGGGTGAACCCCATCAGGATTTTGTATTCCACTCCAAAAGTGGAAACTAGTCCACCGTAGTAACGTTGACATGAACTGCCTGTGTGGCTGTTGGGATTGTAGAGATATTAAGTTCTATTTTAGTGCCTGCTCACACCATATTGCACCAATCACCAGTACCAACAATGTCAGTCTGAGACAAAAATGAACGCCCCCTGGAGAGCACTTATTTAGGGATGCTGTCAATTACAATTTAGAACAAATAAGTACACAAGTCAAAAAAAATAAACTACTGAAGATGGATTTACTGATTTCTTAGCTTTTTAATATGTGTTAGCCCTTAAAATTTAGACTTATTTTTTAGATCTGTAAATCCTAACCTGTTTTCTTTTTCAGGCTCGTCTTCTTCTCTCCTGCCTCCTTTCTGTCTCTCCTTGTTTCACCTCCCTGTGCCCGAGTCATCAATTTTACTGAGCCTCCCGATGAGGCAGTGAAGACAGCCAATGTAGTAAGGTGACACCAACTGTGTCCTTTACCTGCCTGCAGCAGGCTGCAGAGGAGGACAATTTAATAACCATCACTTTTAAATGGACATAAATAATATGATAAATAAGATCATTTTAAGGCAGGTTTTTAAAAATGTTTTTACTGTACACTGTACTCATCCCTGCCAGTTTATTTTAAACGTCCTGTGGATATGTTGGATACTTTCCACTTATCTGTTCAGGCAGCAATCGTCTGGCAAATAGATTTTCCTCACCACAATAGGAGGTAGTGTAAATAAAAGTAAATTACATCATTAAGCACAGATTCCTCCACGTGATACTTTTTCTAATAGATTATATGATGATTAAATAGGTCCACAAATTAGCACCTAAAGGCACTAGCTGCCTTCTGATGCCACAAAGCCCCATAAAGTCCTCTTAGTATAACGATTAAAAGCTTTAACCCTTCCTTTAGTTGGGGTAAAGTAATAAAGAGACTTGCACACATGTTTAGGTGGCAAAATATACTTCATTTACCTGATTAAACTGTGACTGCATTGACTGTGTTGAGGCAGACTCTACAAAGCTCCAGTTCTATTTAAATAGTTTGATGCTATTCAATTTAGTGTGATGCTTGGCAATCACTTCAGAGATGAAGGTTATGACTCTGCATTCGAAGCCACAGCTGAGATGCACACAATGGCACTTTCATAAGTGCTGTCTGTAATAAAGTGCACAACACTGTAGACTGCTGGGAAAGTTATTGATTTAACGTTTGAAATCCAAAGTGACGGTGTCAGAACCGAGGTGGTAACAAACAGATTACCCAGGAGTCTTAATGAGACACAAACATGGCTAATAAGTAGATGCATTTGTACTTTGGTCCATCCATTATCCAGCCTCAATGTCTTACTCTCCAAACCTTCCTGGCTCTTCTATCAAATGGTTTTCACTGGCCAATTCAATTAGAAAAATGAAAGTTCACTGAAGTTACAACACAAATCGCTGTGCCAGCATTAGTGAATCAGAATCCAGACCCTTGGCACGGCCTCTGTCCAAATTGCTTCCTGATGACATAACTGATCAAATCCTGGATTTTTCAAAGGACATTTACATTTATGCGGTTACTGTTTGTAAAGTCTGCTGTTTGTAGACACATCGACATCTTCTTACTAAAAATGCTTCTAGCGATTAGACTCTCCACCCGAACGCATATACTGTTTTCTTGAGAACAAAAAAAAAAAATTGTAAAATTGTTATTTATATGTTCCTTTATACTCAATAAGCAAAAAGTTATTAATCAGCAGAAAAACATTTTTGAAAAGTCAGAAGATCTGACTGCTCTTACGCTGATATAATATATATCTAGTGTCTATATCTGGCGTCAAAAGAAGCTGCTAGGTCGGGCTTGTGGTGAATGGCACAGCGTTTCCTGTCTACACCTCGGCAGAACAGCCCATAGTCTATTGTATTGTTTATGAATAGCTGCAGGTCCACAAAAAGTGTGCAGAGACAGTTACACAAACATACGCATCAGCTTGCGTCACATATACAGCTAAACGTATCTGCTCTGGGTCACATTTTGATATATTTTTGACAAGATTGTTGTTGTTGTTTCTGTGGCTGGCTGGCATTTCATTGTACTTTGTTGATTTACTTTTACTGCTATCTTTGTTATTTATTTAAGTTTTTTTTACAATACTATCATTTTATTCCTTGAAGAAGGAGCCTAAGTCAGTTAACTGCTCTTGCGTTCATCCTTTATAGATTGAATTTGCCCTAAAGAAAGTAACGGAAGAAGTCCAGCTGTCAGCGTCACCCTGGTCACCTTTACTCTGTACTTCAGTGCGTATTTCTACAGAATGGGGGAAACAATGCATGCGAGTCATCTGCTCTAATCTTACCACCAGGGGCAGTGTGCAGATGATGAAGATGATGGTCATGAAGACCAGCAAGATGAGATGCTCCACCTCCTCAGCTATGGACATCGCCTTGCGGTCGCCGCTGGATCTCGTGGTGGCCATCACCGCGCCACCATTCCTCCTCCGACGTTGGTACATCTTGAACAGCTGGTACACCACAAACCCGTTGCACGCCACTATGGCCAGCACCAGCACCAGCATGAGAGTGGCGTACAGGTTGGCGTAGACCCGGTCCTCCTTTCCCTCAGGGTTCATGTCTATGAAGCACCACGTGCCGGGGCAGTATTGTACATATTTACCGAAACCAGCAAAAGGGAGGAGACAGAATAACATGCATAACAAAAAGATCACCGGGATTGTGATGTAGGCACATTTCTTGGTGACATGCCGGTTGTACAGGTAGGGGTACCCAATGGCGAAGCATCTCTCTAGTGCCATAGAGAAGAGAAGCGACATGGTGGCCAGGCTGAAGAAGGTCATGCTGACACCGAAGTACGAGCACACGCTGTGAGATTCAGGCGACATCCCCACCAAGGTCATGTTGTGTGAATACGACAGCTGCACCAGCGGACTGATGAGGCAGGTCCCCGCCAAGTCTGTGACCACCAGCGACGTGATGAGGACGTGAAACAACGAACGCCGCCACGTGTCCCCGGCCCTCATGTCTCTTCGCCGGCGGATTTCCAATATCAACAGGGCAGCCACGTTGCCAAAGATGCCTGCGGCGAACATGATGGCACTGATCAGCGGGCTCTTGGTGGCGTCGATGTGGTGCTTGCTGTGACACGTGTCATTTTCTGAAATCATAATGGCTGGACTTAATTACAAAATATGTCCCCGCTTCCAAAAAAAAAAGAAAAAGAAAAAAAAAGTCAAAAATGTGTCCTTAAAAAGTTGTCTGCAGCCATCCTGGTGAAACAGAAAGGAAGAAAGAACACCTTGAGATTCAGAGCTCGAACAACGGTCGACTCACAGAAGATGAATCGGCAACTTTTGACAATCTATTAAATTGTACGTGTCATTTAGTTGCAGCCCTAGTGAGATTAGCAATATTTTTGAAGAGGGGCATCAAATGAAAACATATCACTAGTGACAGATGTTTCCTGAGTTTACTGATCATGTTATAATACGTTTCAGATTCGTTGTGACATTCTTACTCCTTACTAATTTGAGGCCGATTTTGAAACCAAAATCTGTCAGCCACAGCTTCTGCCAGTCTGTCTGTTCGTCAAAAAACACAAGATCTTGGCTGCCAAGAACATTTGATTGTGACAGAGCTGAAGGCTGCATACGAGTGCTATGTATTGTCAAATAACCCTAACTGGCAACATTTGTTTACTTACCACTTATTGCCTTGAGGAGATCCTGCATCATTTGTCAAGGATGTTACTTACTTTCAGACTCTGTTTTGACTCAGTGTCAACAATTTCGACTATACACAGCACTCTAATTCCACGTTTGCAAGTCTTTGTCTAACTTAACTGATCCCATACATGCACAGCAAAGGGAAAACATCTTCTTCATAAAAAGCAACGTTTTATATACTGAAAGATTCCAGGGCTTGAACTGTGCTCCAGTGTGAGTTTTGGAGTAGTGAAACCCAACGGTGTTCCCCTTCTGTTTCACCAGTGAACAGATATCAGCTGACAGGCTGACGCTTCTGCGGTTTTCAGTTTTCTGCTTATATTCCAAGTTATGTTGAATTATTAAGAAATGTTGCATAAGGATCTTCCTAATTGGCAGTCTCTAACTAATAGGCTAATAATATATGACATAATGTCAGTTGGCCCCATCTCAGACACACTGAAAAGTCTCACAACAATACGCAATGTAAAAAAGAAACTGTAGATTTATAAAAAAAAAAGAAAAAAAGTAGATTTGAATGTTATCCCTAAAAAGTGATTACGAATTAGCAGAATATCTCCTCTATCTAATGTCAGAGATAGAAAGCAGAGGCAGTTCCTCAAAAGTTCAAGCTCAGTGACCACAAACTGCCAATCGAAATAGGAAGACAGAATGAAGTGGTCTCTGTTCGACATGTGAGCAATATTTACTTCAGCAAAATTCAACCCTGTCATTTACCCTTGATGTTTCAATTACTCACTTTTAAAATGTTAAAAGTTTCAGCGACTCACCTTCTTGCTCTGTCCGGTGCCTGCTCTGGTACTGGTGTGGGGCTCCAAATGTCACTGAATCGGTCCAAAAAGACACTAACTGTCCCCGGAGCACGGAGGAGAGGACAGCTGCGGCAGATGTGTCCAGGTGTTGGGTCTGTGGACCGCTGCTTGTGTTTTAGTAGAAGTTGAATGAAGATTGTTCGTCAGTAATATAAGTATTATAAAAACAGTTCAAATAAAAATGCTGAATAGAATTTGAAAGGGACCGTGTGCTGACTGAGTGAGACAATAAGCGAACTAAGTTGTCTAAGTTGGATTCTGTTTGGGAAACAATGCTGTTGGATTTACACAACGTGTTCCGAAGGGAGGATCGACTACAGAGTTACACAATGACCTGTTTCCAGCTCTGACAGCACGAGCGTTTTTTCTGACAGAAGGGATATTTCACTCTTAACTTGCTCCGAAAGAGAAAACGCCGCGAGGCTGCAACTGTGCCATCCGCGTGGACCTGGCCGCGGTGAAACGCGTCCGAATAATGGAAGTTCTCACCTACCGTACGACGTGCTCCTCGTAGTGTAGGCGTGCACGTCCCGTGTGTTACAGTCCAGGTCGAGTCGCGCAGCAGTGAAGTGTATCGTTTGTTCCACTTGTAGAGACGCTCTGGCTTCTAGGTGAGGTGTGGAGAGGGCGAGGCGCGCGGCACTGTGGCGAAGTAGGGATGAATGGGCCCGGGGTACAGGGGACGCTGCGGTGACGTCACAGGGAGTGTGTACACCCACCATCCCAGTGGTGGCTGTAGTCAAATACAGAGAATGATATAGTAATAGTGTAGACCTTAATAAATATTTCATAATTCCCTTATATAAATGTCACCAAATATATGTGCCGCTGAAGAGCAAAACTAGTGGTCGCTTTAGAATATTATGCTTTCAAGAAGGGGTACACATGTTTTTGTAACTGTCATACATTAATAAAAAAAAACAACAACATTATTTTTAATTGAAGTTTAATATAGATTCTTCTTTTGACTAATCAATTAATGATTTAGTCAACAGGATGGAAGAGAATAGTCAACAGTGGCCATTGAGAGTGATGTTTTTAAATTGTTTGTCGAACAAACAGTCCAAAATTCTAAAATGTTAGATTTAAGATGATATGAAACAGGACAAAAGCAGCATATCTGTCCACTGGAGAGCTGAATTTGTTCGGCATGTTTTGCTTAATTCATAACAAACGATTATTCTACCATCCAAATTGTTGACAAATCATTTTCAATCGAACGATTAATCGATGGTTGACTAATTGTTGCATCACTGATGAAATGCAATTATTTTACACACTAATCCAGACAAACGAGACAGATTCAAGATTTGCAGTAGACCTCAGATACTATTGTATGTGTGTTTTGGATAATAGCTCAACCTAAATGTTCATTTTAACCCAGAAGATGTTACTGAAGGACACACTTTGCATAACATAACAGAAAGAGTCCATGCATCAATGTTTCTCTGAATCAACAGCAGGGAATCAGTCTTCTAAAGGCACATGGCACTGTACAGATGTCCTGGCCTGCAAATGTGAATAATAATAATAATAAAAATAATAACAGGGAAAATATCTTTGGAATATCATCCCTCCATATCTCTGTGAGGGTGGACGTACAGTATGTTGACATAAGAGTGTCCTGTTTTCCTCCCCCATGAATCCAGTCTGGAAGATGTTTGCTTTCCTGTGTGTCTCTATGTGTGGAGATTGCACGTTCTTCTAGGTTTCCTCCTACAGGCACATGGATTCGAGGCCTTAATTTCCCATCGGGATAGGGGTGTTTGTTTTCCTACATGTGTACGTCATGAACCAGTGACCTGTCCGGTATGTCTTCATGTTCAAACCAGTGAACAAATTCACATTTTTTGTTTCGCTTTTAAGGGTGCTTTTCTTATTGTTTGAGGTGATGATTTAGTGCAGCGAGGATGTCGTGAACCATGAAGTCATAACGCGGCATCTGCCCATTCTTAGCGAAATAGCTTTAGAAAATGATACAGTGCTTTAAAATGTTCTAATTGCACTATTTCACCCATTTTTTTAATTGAATAAAAGCCAGACAGGATCCTAAAATGGGCCGTGATGCATGCTGAAAGCACTTAGGTGCTTTTTCCGTGCCATTAAAGTACTCTTAATTGTGACATATTAACACTGCTTTCTCTCTCACTATGTCTCTATCTGCACGCTTCAGAATGACCTCACACGTTTTAATATTGTTATTAAAAGTGCTTCAGCTGCTGAGGTATTGAGCGTATGGCATAAGCAAGGCATACAAACACACAGTAATTCATAACCTGTACGGGTTACATTTTGCAACCTGACTCGTCAACTTCTATTGTAAAGGGTATTTATAGTTTCCACAGCACTCGTCAGACACAGGAATCCTAAGCACTTCTCCTTCCTGTCTCTCTACCTCTTTTTTTTTTTATTATCTTTGTCTTCATGTTGCTTCTCTTTCTCTCTCTCTGCTTGCCTTTACCATTGCTCTATATTTAGTTCCTCATGCAGCAGACGCCTCTTTTACCTTGTCCTCTGACCTCACTGACACCAACATACCTTTCCTCTCCCTTGCCTGACTTTCCTCTTGTTTTCTTTACTTTTTACTTAGGATTTATTTTCCTTTCCTTTCTTCCCTTTATTCTTCTTTTTCTTTCCTTCCTTTCCTCTCTTGCTTCCCTCTCATTTACTTATATTTCTTTTCTCTTCTGTTCCTTCCCTTTCCTTTTCCTTTTTTCTTTTCTTTCCTTTACCCTTGCTTGCTTCCACTTCCTTTTCTTTTCTTTCTTGTCTTTTCCCTTACTTTTCCTGTCCTGTTCTTTCTTTATTGTCTTTAATTATTTGGCCTGTCTTTTGCTTTACTTTCCTGTCAAAGCAATGCCAGACAGCAAGTGTCTAGAGGTTAAACCATTTCCATGATTTTCATCCAGTGACTTTATTGTAAATGAAAGATAACATAAAACATATTACATATCTAGTTGTGATAAAGAGTTGCAGTTTGTCTTTTAATCAGAAGTGTCCCAGATAATAGTTTTAAACAGAATCCGACAAGCAGTCAATGTATGCAATACAAAATCCATAAACTAAGAATTCTGCTCAGAATCCAAACTTTTGAATCATACTGATCCACCCTTGAGGCCGTCTTAAGTGGTGATCCTGTCTGAGTCTGTGCTCTTTATTTAGAAGCAATTCAATTATTAATCAAGGTCTTAATACACAAATCCTTTAGTCTGCTCTGCTGGTAAACAGCCTTTGTTTGGGGGCTTGGCATCCGCTAAAGTGCTGACCAGTACCAGCAAGGCTTCATTTCACACGTCGCTCCTTTATGTTACAAGATACATTGGTGTGTGTGTGTGTGTGTGTGTGTGTGTGTGTGTGTGTGTGTGTGTGTGTGTGTGTGTGTGTGTGTTGGGCCTGCTAATCGTCCTCGTCTGAAACATTGATGAGTTTATTGATTTTGGTGAATGTCTCAAATGAAGCCGGTCTGTGTGTAATTAAACACTGAAATAGATCAAGTAAAATCTCTCTCTGACCTCAGCCTGGCCTTTGCCTCCACCTATAGAGTGCTCTGGGTAAGTACAAGCATCAGCTTTTATTTAACAGGGATGAGGAACATATTCTATTACAGTATGTTGGTTTTTATTTATTTATTTTAAATCTAATCTAATTTCACTCCTAGCACTGTCTGTTGTAGACAGTGGTGAGTTTATAATGACTTTTTCACTCCTAATGATGACGACACTGGAAAGCATTCATTCATTATTATGTCATCCATTTAATTAAAAAAGATTACATTTACTTGTTTTGGCAATTCATTCCACACAGTAACTCAATTAAAAAAAACACTTTTTTGTTCCCGGGGCAATTTGCAGAGGCACGTAGAGCGGTACAGTAGCACAATATAAAAGTGCTTTTTGCTCTCAGTCTGCTCTGTAGAAAGTGTCAAATAAAAATGTGAAAAAAGTAAGGATAAAATGTACATATAAATGCAAAAAATAAGCTATACACAGTATAATGACATAAGATGATCATATCAGTGCAAACATAACTACACAACTAAAGTCATTTAGTTCAAAAGAAAAAAGACAAAAACAAACTGAACCAAAAACTGCAACCTCTTTACATTTACATTCACACATGATATGGACTCTTGGCTCTGGCACTTTGGTTGATTGATTTGCACCTGTGCCAGTTGATTAGGAAGGAAACACACCTGTGTGTATTAGCTCCCACAACATTGTGTTGAGGCAAAGAATTTAGAAACATTTCTATTCCCATCTCCTCCGTTATTGTGAAATGAAAGGTGTTTGGAATCACACGACTCTGAATAGTTGTAAAATATGTGTTCTGCATATAGTTTGCAGTGTAGCATTTTAAATAAACTTACTGAGTGATATGATTTATTGCTCGGCCAGGCCTTTATTATATCCATGTGGGCTCTATGCCCTCAGTCTCGTCTGCACGCGCTCGACAGTTTGACTGACGTGGCCGGTCAACACATTCCACTTCATCCTGTCTGTGTGTTTGGGATAATTGTCTCTCTGTCAAAAAAAAAAAGGTGTAATTGTGTATATGAAGTTCTACGAGTGTGGATGTACTATAAATGGTCTTGTCCTCCACGTGCAGTACCAAGGCTTTTCTGTCCTCGGACCTCCGCCTCTCTCCTCTGGCTGTCAGTGCCTCTTTACAGACGTCTTGGATCTGTTCTTCAGCCTCTCCTCTCATCTCTGCTCCCTCTGTTTTGAATTGTGTGTATAATTTAGTATTGTGTTTGTGTATCTATCCCCTCCCGGGTCTTTGTGGTGGAGAGGAGGTTGTGTGGTTGAGGACCTTCCTGTTTCTGCAGGACCTGGGGGTTTCATAATGACCTCTAATTGTACTATTGTCCGTTCTTGTGTGTCTGTCCACCCTGGGCGAGGAATCCCTTCTCTGTTGCTCTTCCTGAGGTTTCTTCCATTTTTTCTTCCCTGTTAAAAGTTTTTTTCTAGCTTCAAATCCATTTTGCTGGAGTCACTGTATATGCTGTATGCTGCCATATGCTGTTGCAGACACTAGGTGGCGCACAAGTTTAAGTATTTTAAGGTTGCATTCACGGCAATAAATGACTAACCCAATAAAATAAAATAGATTAAAAGCCATAATAGCTATGTAATGTAATATAGTGTATTTAATAGAAAAGAAAGTGCTAATACTAATAAAAATGCATCTAGCCTCCTTTAATTTAAACACTTTAATGTAGATATTAATCTTTAGGGATTACAATGTACTCTGTATACTGTGTTTTAAGAAAATATAAAGTCCTTAGACTTCTATTTTGACAAATGTCTTTCAATGACATTCTCACGTGTGTGTCTGTCTGTGAGCAACAATTAAACACTGTCTCTTTTTCATTGTTGTGAAACAGATAGAGTTACATCCGGATTAAAAGCACTCTATTTGTCTTTCCTCTAACACGAGCCAGATGTTCCTCCAGCAAACGGCCCGCTGTCACTCAGCCCGCCTCCGACCAATCAGAGCGGGCCTAAACTCCTCCCTCCTCCCGGCAGAGTCTCCGGGGCTCCGGCGGAGAGGAGGAGAGTTCTTCTTTCTGCTGCCCTCCCTCAGTCCATCTGTACCTCTCATAGTGCAGAGCTGCTCAATCACCCCCCCAGCTCTACAATGGAGAGAGGGGAAATGCTGGCTGTGTGTCTGCTGTGCTGGAGCTGCACTGTGTGTGTGGTTACAGCCATCCAGAAGGCTGACATGTTCCCTTATGGCTCTTTGAGTGGAGACTTGATTTTGGCAGAGGGCGACGATGAAACCTCCAGAGTGCTGTCCCTGCCCAGACCCGTATACTTCTACGACTCCCTCTTCTCCCAGCTATATGTAAGTACACTTCATTAGCACTCATCGGCATGCTTTTTATTCTTCATTAGAGAATGTCCTGTCTGTGAATGTGTGAAATGACATAAAGTGAACTTTTTGCAGGTGAGGTTTGCAGCTGTTGAATCAGCGGTGGCTATTTTTATGGTGCCGAATGGAGCGTTTTATTATCATGTGTCAATGGGGGGAAAAAAATCTTTTTGGTTTGGCCGAATTCTGTTCGGTGAATGCAAATGATTCCCTGTACGGTATGTATGGATATAAACATATCGAGCATGTTTTATTTAAAAAAATAATAATAATAATTTAAAAAAAGAAGATAAATCTGATTTAAAAAAAAAACATCAATCGAAAGTCAACTGGTCATTAAGAATATATTGTGCTTGTAATAACTTTCAGCTTAATTACTGCAACCCCAGTGGTGGAATATCAGATCATTTACTCAAGTAAAAGCAATACTTCACTATAAATGACTCCATTACAAGGAAAAGCACTGCAGCATTGAAAGTTACCTTCGTAAAATCCCAAAAATATCAAAAGTAAAAGTGCTCATTATGCAGAATAAATAATTGGACAATGATATAACTTCTGAGGTACTTTAATTATATTTTAAGCTACTTTATACTTGCTATTTTATTCAAATTATTAATACAAAATATAATCAACGAATAAATGATGATATACTTGGTAGGTTATAGGTTAAGCTACCCAGCAGTATATATTTACAATTAACCCCACCTTTACCAGCTGCAACATTAAAGTGATTTGAACTATACTCTTACTTTCGATACGTATATTTCGATAGTAATACTGCAAGTTAAGTACGCCAAAATTTACTCAAATATAGTACTTGAGTAAATTTACTTTGCTCCATTAAATATACACAAAATACAGATATGTGTTGCTTTGCATGACACTTGTTATACACATCATCGGCGTCATCAGTCGTGCTTCATTACACTGCAAAATAAATCAAGAGGAAAGCCAGTTGTATGTGGTTTAAATGCTTCTACACATGAGCCCAGGGATCCCTGAAGAGGTCATTGAGGAGGTTCATGTGGTTTATGGGGGGGGGGGTCTAAGGGTTCATTATGTGGTTCCTGGGGTGCATGAGGGGCTTCCAACAGTGCCCCTGGATGTTCCAGTGGTTTATAAGGGCTTACAGGTTCATTAGGAGGTTCCAGTGGTTTATAAGGGCATGCAGGTTCATTAGGAAGTTCCAGTGGTTTATAAGGGCATGCAGGTTCATTAGGAGGTTCCAGTGGTTTATAAGGGGAT
>CALSBV010010707.1:348756-362393 GCA_943590825.1 Bovichtus diacanthus
TCTCTCTCTCTCTCTCTCTCTCTCTCTCTGTCTCTCTCTCTCTCTCTCTGATAATTGGCTTCTGGCCTAAGGAGATGGAATCAAGCTGTGCCTAATGGTTGTGTCTATGTGTTTGATTTTGTTTAGGTGAAAATGTGTGTGTTGTTGTTTATAGTGTATGATGGTAAAGAAAAAGTCCATCGTAAAACACGTAAACATCATTAAAAACAGATATTAGTCATGAGAGTTTATTATTTTCTTTTAGGTGGTTTTCTTTTTTGTGTGGATAAATGCGTATAAGTAGACATCATAGCCAACTGGACTCCAAACCTCTAATGGCAATGGCATTTTACTTTTAAAATTAAGTTAAAGTATAGAGGCACATTTGGAATAATATTTAGATGGTGGAGCATTAGTGGATATTTAGATATTTAGAAATATTCCTTCAAATTAAAGTCAAAAACACATATTTTTTCAATACCTGTGACATTTTTAGAGCATTATTTAAATCAGGGGTCACCAAATCCACAACCAAGCCAGACAAATGTTTAGATAAATGCTTTTACAATAACACTACTAATTAACAGCATTTCAGTGGTTCGGTGGATCAGACAGAGTTGATAAAGGCACAAACACCAACAAGAATTGATCCTGATGTATGTATAATTTATATAGCCCTTCACATTCTTTACTAATGTTTTCCCATGGTTTTCTTTACTCTTCTGTTTGTCTTCCTGATTATCCAGAAATTAGTCTGAGGGTTGCTTTTTAAATTGTCTTGTGCTTTGGTATGAGGAAATCCTGAACACTCATCCCTCGTCTGTGTGTCTCTCATGTGTATGTGTGTCTAACATTATCCATATGTTGAATATTGAGAACATGAAAGGAGTCACTTCCTAAGAGGAAACTGTCCTATGGGAATCTGCGTGGAGTCATTTTACATGTGTGTTTGGTTAGACTGTCCTGGAATAGAGGCTGTAATCATCAAATTTTTACTATTGAATAATCCAATTCATCTCAATTCAGGACAGGAGTGTTGCAGAGTTTGTGTAGTAGATTGTTTTTGTCGTGTGTCTCTCTGGATGCACAAACAATACTTTAATAGTGTCAATGTTTGTCTGTCTCTTTAGGTTTATTTTAAGATAAACCCATTAATTGTGTTTTTTAATCTCATCCCTAATTTTGCTGCTAAATCCTTTTTACTAGGTTGGTTTTACATAGAAGTAGTACTTTACTAACAGTTTCACTATCAGCACTAAAAAATTATTTGAGACATAAGGAGTCCCCAATTCTCCACACACACACACACACACACACACACACACACAAACACACAATGTGTGTTAATCTGTCTGTCTCTCCTCCTCTCCATAGTTGACGGAACGGGGCCGGAGCTGGTCAACCCCTGCTACGCTGGGAGCCATGACTGTGACACCACGGCCCAGTGTATCCCACTGCAGGGCCAGGCCTTCCAGTGCCAGTGTGCTACCGGTTACAGAGGGGACGGACGCAACTGTTACGGTATATTTCGGCACTTTATATGGGCATACATGTACACATACAGTGTGCTGTTAAGGAATCGTGACGGTGTGTGAACACTGCAAGGTGCTTTTATGGTGCTTCACTCCATTTTGCTTATCTCCCTTACACAAACATATGACACAAAGTTCAAGGCAGTGTGTCTGTTTTTCATCAACATCTCTCCATCTAGTGTAAAGGGGTCAAGTTCAGGTTGGATGGAAGGAATCATCTGTACTCTCTTCTCCCCTTCTCTCCTCTTTTTTCCTCTCCTCTCCTTTCCTCTCCTCTTCTCTTTTCCTCTCCTCTTCTTCTTTCCTCTCCTCTCTTCTAACTCTCCTGCTGCCAGCAATAGTAAAGCCCCAGGCATTGCCTTAGTTCCCATGGTTGTGTGTTTTGTCCTGTGTATTGCACAACACATTTTAGAATGCAGGCAAGAATCCAGGTGTGGGTTATAGTAACACAAACATGCAGGCGCACAATGTATACATACGTACTAAAAGCACCAGTAATGACCCCCTAATTACAGCTTTTACTTTCACACGCATGCAGCATGCTATATGTTGTTAGATTCCAGGTTTGCAGGCATATGAGTTAAAAATCTGTTTCACCTTACCTCTCATTCTGCAGACATAGATGAGTGTGCTGAGGGCTTGAGTTCATGTGGTGCTCATGCTCAGTGCGTGAACCTGCCTGGTAGCCACCGCTGTCAGTGCCAGAGTGGCTATGAGTTTGGCTTCGACGGGCGTACATGTGTCGGTGAGTTGCAATGAAAAACCCCTTGAGGCAAATATGGGATATTTGGCTATTTAAATAAAATTGGCCTGACTTGATTGGTTTGGGTTTGAGCTCTTTCTGGAAACAAGGTAATTAGCACTTAACACAAAGTAAAGCTGAGGCTAATGGGAATGTCATTAGGCAGGTATTTAGTCATAAAACAAAGTATTAGACACATATACATTTGATCTGAAAATGGCACTAGATTAAACGTTAAAGCGAGACTCTGCAACTTCAAAAAAAGACATTCTCCATTCCACAAATGAAAAGTTCAACACACTCATTGTTTTTGTCGCTACAGCTTTGTTTGGACTTGTATAACCAATAGCTTATGGTGGCTAATATTAGCAAATGTTAACTAACTTTAGATGCTATGTAATTGACATTGCAGATCCAGTTCTGCTTTTGTACCAGCACATTTCAATGTTTACCATTATATATCCAGTAGATGTGAAGATATTTCACTGGATAAGTGAAAATGTTGACCTGCGTTAATTTGAAAGTCATGGGATCACCAACGTTATTACAATTCGTCCTAAGGGGAACATGAATGCCTGTACCAAATTTCACGGCAATCCGTCCCAAGCCGAGACATTTCGCTAAAAAAAGCAAAATGTCAACCTCATAGCGGTGCAAGAGGAAAACTCAGGGGATCACTAAAATCAGTGAGATTTCTCCTCTGGAGTCTGTACCAAATGTCTATCCCCAGGGCCCTACAGCGAGCGTATCTAAACATTTACCAAAAAAAGATGTATACTGGCCTGATATTTTAATGTAATCAACGGTGCTATATTAATTCCCAGTGAGGCAACTGTTCGGTACTTAAAAGCAGGATCACCTGACCTGATCCCTCCATGTGTTTTTGTGTCTGTTTCAACACCTGATAATTATTCTTTTAAATTAATTACAAGCCCATTGTAGTGGTTTGTATTTGAGCTGAGCTCCATGACACTTTATCATTTATCTGAAAAACCACACCAACAATGATACCAACTAAAGGCACTAAACACAAAGGCTTGACTTTAGAAATACATCAACTCAAACCACGAAACCTGCTGCTTTCTGCTGAATCAAGCAGTGTCAGCCCGTCTTCCAGCATACACTGTAATTGTGATAAATGTGCTGCTCTTTACATGCAAATTAAAATTAACCCTCTGTGAACATATTATTATCGTAATGGCAACCATGTGATTCTCCCATCTTCATCATTGCCTGTGGCATTTGTTTGTCACATAGGAGATGTTTTTGGAGCATGTAGTGCTGCATGTTCCAAAATGAGGTGATTATCTGGAGGAGATCCACATATTTGTCCAGGCGCAGGCATAGCATTTCTTCCACAACAGTAACGCACAGCTGCAAAAGCTAGGAATCACAGCAAGAGGGGAGAATGGGTGACAAATGTGAGAACAAGGGTGGGAAAAGGGAGGACTAATGTGAGAAAGAGAGGGTGAGATTAGACAGGAGAGGGGGTGAAAGGGCAAGACAAATGGAGCAATGACACAATGTGTGCTTTGCTTTGGAATGTGTGGAGGAGAGAGGTCCTGCCGGTGTGTCCTGCCCTGCTCCTTTCACCCATCAGTGTGAACTTCTGATGAACTTCCTTTAAACCCTCCCCACCTCCCTGCTTGACAGATACTTTACATAAGGCCTTGCAAATATCCAAAACCACAAACCAAATACTGATAAGAATATTTATAGCCAGCAGCCAGATGTATATCAGTATAGATTAATGGAGGTAGTGGAATTTATACTTATTTCTCCAATTTGAGGATGTCTGCCTTTCTGCGCCCTTTGTTTCCATAGATATAGATGAATGCAGCTCCTCTCCATGTCACGTCAGTGCCAGGTGTATCAATGGACTGGGTTCCTTCCAGTGTCAGTGCCAGCCTGGGTTTTATGGGGATGGTTTCTACTGTTCCCAGCAGGAAGGTCAGTAAAATTGACAGGTAGTGATGCATTCAGTATGACTAATATAATGTTCAATACAACAGCAAGGTCTGCTTTGAGGTAGGGATCATGTTGACATTCAAATTTGAAATCAACATTTAAATTTCAACGTTTTTCCTTTTTTTTTGCATGTCTATTCATTGTGTTTAAAGCCGGTATTTCTGCACAGTTGCATATAAAGATAAGGCTACTTTTCTGGAGGAGTCAAGGATTTTTAATTTAAGGGGATATTCAAAGCTAAAGATAAAAACAAACGTATGCATATATGTTATATTATTTGACTACAGCACAGACAGTTCGCCCGAGGAGCCACTGTGAGCAGCACAGAGACAGCCTGCAGAGTGGAGTGGAACGAGGTGGTCAACCGAGTCTCGGAGCCTTCATCCCTCAGTGCGACTCTGACGGACGGTACCGACCACTGCAGGTTGGTGGGCACTGACTGATGGAGTGGTAAAGTGCATGGTGCAGTGTTGAGTTGAGTTAAGTTATGTACTGATTTGGAAACGTTTTAATATTTCATTACAGTGTCACGGCTCCACTGGACATTGTTGGTGTGTGGACAGTCGGGGACAGGAGAGGACAGGAACCAGGACTCCACCTGGTACACAACCCAAAGACTGTGACAGACCAGGTGACATGTACACCCAAAAACACATTTACGGTCTATTGCAGGGGTTCTCAACGGGGGCGCAGCAATATTTTTGAAAGGGGGGCGTGTATGTGTTTTTGGGGGGCGTTTGTTTTTTAGCAGTCTTTCTCAAAGAGTGGTCCCCTAGTGGTGCGTGAGTATATTGTTAAAATGTTACATTTTAAATTAATGTATTATAAGTTTAAAAGTGTTTCTCAAACTGTTTAAAAATGACTAGTATAGAGTGTAGCATAGCTACGTAGCGATCTGCGCGGTCAACTGACAAGATGGATCGATGGCTCAAGACCGGGTCAGTTAAAAGAAAATTAAATGAAAAATCTGACGCGACAGTCAAGGTGCATCGTCCTGATGCAGGTGGTTCAGCCGCAGCGACAACAAGTGATTTTGTGTGCATTTGAGAACCCCTGATGTAAAAAAAAATTTAATTTTCCTGAAAAATGCATGGATGTCAAAATACTTAATTTTCATGGGAAAAAAATGTATTTAAAAAAAAATTCATTTTCATGAAAAAAGCTTGAATGTCAAAAAAAAACCTTAATTTTGAAAAAAGGTTGAGAACCACTGGTCTATTGTATGAAAGAGCGATTGCTTGCCTGTATTTTGAATATCTTCCTTAGAAGTTGGTCTTCAAGAAGAAAATTTGAATAGTGTTATATTCATTTCTTTCTATTTTATTCATCTTTACCCCTCCAGATGAACCAGAGCGTCCTAAAACTCACTGTGAGCTCCACAGAGACGGAGTACAGACCACCAGTCCAGAGGGATATCCTGTAGTAGGAGCCTATGTACCTCAGTGTGACACTCATGGACAGTACATACCTTTGCAGGTTCGTCACAAATTAAGTGTGTGAAATGACTTTTTATCACCTTCAACTGAAAGAATGTTACCTCAATTTCATACTTATAAAATAATATTATGTTACTGATGTTACTGCTGATATTATTTACTGCAGTGTCACAGTTCCACTGGACATTGTTGGTGTGTGGATGGTAATGGACAGGAGAGAGCCAGGACCAGGACTCCACCTGGCACAACACCCACAGACTGTGGCAAACCAGGTGAGGAACATATATTCTCATGTTCTCTGAGCAAGTTCTTGGCAAATCAATTTGGTCAGATTGTTCTACACAAATGATCAAGTGGTCCTTCAGTCACTTAGTGTTTCACTTCCATAACGTTAAGGAACTTGTGAGTGACAGACAAAAAAAAGATCAAAATCAACGCAGCAGAGGCTTCTTCACACCCTAAACACTGGGACCTACATTTCCCATAATGCAACTAGGTGACAACTTTCATTCAACCCTCCCTGCCTGGTAAACGTTCATGTCTTTCAAACTCTACACCTCCACTTTGTAATGCAGACTTTATGTTATAAATGTGTAGTCTCCTATCCCAAACTGAGATAGCCCAGAAGACATCACTATGAGATCATCAGAGAGCCGTAAAATACATTATACAACTGTTTTCACACAGATTAACCATAACCAGTAAACTAAACTTGTTGTGTAAAATCGGTCGAGGGCCCCATTAAAAGCCAATGAGGCAAAAACTATTTGAACAGGATATGATGTGGTCAAAAGATTAATGAAAAATGTATATTTGCTAACCAGCATGATAAAGAAACAACACAATATATTACTATTTGTTCAACAGCAGCACACTCTTTAATTATTTTCATTATTATCTAACTTTTTCCTTCCTTTATAGATGAACCAGAGCGTCCTAAAACTCACTGTGAGCAGCACAGAGACGGAGTACAGACCACCAGTTCAGAGGGATATCCTGTAGTAGGAGCCTATGTACCTCAGTGTGACGCTAATGGACAGTACAGATCATTACAAGTCAGTCTTTGTCATTTGTTTACTCCATAAAACATTATTTTCATATCACTAATTTAACTGTAATTTCAAACCCTAAAATACATACATTCATAAGGGTTACTGCTATTGTTGTTTCAGTGTCACGGTTCCACTGGACATTGTTGGTGTGTGGACGTCAGGGGACAGGAGAGGACAGGAACCAGGACTCCACCTGGTGCACAACCTAAAGACTGTGACAGACCAGGTGAGATTTATTGAAATGCTTGCCAAAGTTCTGGCTGGCAGCCTGTGCACACTGCTTTTAGGCTTAGAGCTGCTGTTCTGCCTGCGCAAGCACACCAAATGTAATCTTCTTGTGTAAACAGATGAACCAGAGCGTCCTAAAACTCACTGTGAGCACCACAGAGACGGAGTACAGACCACCAGTCCAGAGGGATATCCTGTAGTAGGAGCCTATGTACCTCAGTGTGATGCTCATGGACAGTACAGATCCCTGCAGGTCAGGATCTAATGATGAGTGATTGGCTAATTGACAGACAGATCAATTGATATTGTTTTTGAATTTCATCTCATTTGAAAATCTGGCTGCATGTCATTAATAAAACGTATATTTTTCAGTGTCACGGCTCTACTGGACATTGCTGGTGTGTAGATGGTAGAGGACAGGAAAGAGCAGGGACCAGGACATCACCTGGTGCACCACCAACAGACTGTGACAAACCTGGTGAGAATGGAAAATGTACATGAAGAGACACTCCCTCTAATCATCTTCCCATGAGTGCTTCAAACTGTTTTGTTATGTGCAGTGACAGTACCAGCGTCAGCAGGTGGATTTTGTCATGGCTCTCCAAGGCTTTCTTGCTCAACATTGACTTTTGAACCCCCTAATTCCTCAACTCAATAACAAGTCAAACAGACAGCACGTTTCCGTGAGTGCTTGTCTAACCTTGTAAGAGGTGCACTATTGAGGTCATTGGGTCATAGCCTTGGAATGCCTGGAAAAACAGGTGATATCACAGCAATATTGTGTGTGTGGTGGGAAGTTGAAGGTAAAGAACGGCACAGTGAAACAGTAAGATGAAGCTAAAAAAAATATGAGAAAAAATTAAAAAAGTGCATTTCATACACACATTATATATTGTTGCAATCTGCAGAAAGTAACTGCAACTTTGTTGTTTTTACCGGCTGTTGTATTTTATGACCTTCAGCCCTTTTTAACTGTGAGCATAATAGCATTCATTTCTAATTGTTGTCTTGTGTTGCCCAAAGTATTTGAAGGGTTCTTCTATTGTACATGCTTAAAAGAATATTCCTATGATCCTGCTGTTGTCCATCTTTACCCCTCCAGATGAACCAGAGCGTCCTAAAACTCACTGTGAGCAGCACAGAGACGGAGTACAGACCACCAGTCCAGAGGGATATCCTGTAGTAGGAGCCTATGTACCTCAGTGTGACGCTCATGGACAGTACAGATCATTACAGGTTAGAATCTAGTGACAGATTCATAGTTTAATTTATGAATTTAATGCAACTTTGAGTAATATGAAGAAAAATGAAACCATAATTTAATATCAATCATTATTGCTTCAGTGTCACGGTTCCACTGGACATTGTTGGTGTGTGGACAGTAGGGGACAGGAGAGAGCAGGAACCAGGACTCCACCTGGTGCACAACCTGAAGACTGTGACAGACCAGGTGAGGGAGAGGGTCTCTTCTCTTTGTGTCCTTCATGCTCCAACATAACATACACTGAAGTATAATTTAGGGGGGAAGAGAGAAACTCACTGGAATCAAGGCTCCCTTGTGAAAAAGTTTTTTTATTGGTTACATGTCTCATTAAGGTATTTCTACTATGTATTTACTATCATTAAATGTGAAATCCTCAGATGAACCAGAGCGTCCTAAAACCTACTGTGAGCAGCACAGAGACAGTGTACAGACCACCAGTCCAGAGGGATATCCTGTAGTAGGAGTGTTCGTACCTCAGTGTGACTCAAACGGAGAGTACACATCTCAACAGGTAACATCTGGTTTTAATGTATAGAAATATGCTGTCTCTGTCTGTGCTCTGCTAATATGATTACTATTATTGTTTTTTTTAGTGTCACGGTTCCACTGGACATTGTTGGTGTGTGGATAGTCGGGGACAGGAGAGGACAGGAACCAGGACTCCACCTGGTGCACAACCTAAAGACTGTGACAGACCAGGTGAGACTGCTCTTTCTAGCTGTACAAGACTTGTTGAATAGATACATTTAAATATTGGGTCCATTAAACTGTATAAAAGAGGTGGATGTAGTCCCTGTGACGTCATGGGTTTGTGGACTGCCATTTTTAAGCTTTGAGTTTGGCATTTTGTACGTCGCCATCTTGGTTTTTTTGAGCCAGAAGTGACCATATTTGGACAAGAGGGTGTAACTGGGGAAGAGCGAGGCCCAGCAGGGCCAGATACCCTTAGCTAAGTTATCAGCTAATGATAGCTTGGTTACCAAGGTGCATCTGTAATTCACCTTAACAGTGATATTAATTGGGATATTAATTTTGGCTTGCGGAAAACATTCTAAAGCAAAAACTTCTAACAGGAAAAAATTAACAGCCGACTCTTTAAAGTGTTTTTTAATACAACCAAACGCTGAACAAGGCCATGGTAGTGACGCTGTGGTAGCAACCTGTCAATCACAAGGTAGCCACGCCCTGAAACATATGCTGCTTTATTGTCTATTATATTTTACTCTAACATCATTTACAAAATGAACCTCATGCTGTATTGAAGAACACTTGAAACTAACAATTGAGACCATAAACTTGTCAGGAAAATGTTTACTGAGGTAATAGATCAAGTGAGAAGTAGGTTCAATTTCTCATAGATTTCTATACAATCGGACTTCTCTTTGCAAACCAGAGGAGTTGCCCCCTGCTGGCTATTATAAAGAAGGCAGGTTTAAGGCACTTTTCAGACCTGGAGGTTGTTGCTTGATTGGGTTTTGGCTAAATGGGAAGCCGGAATGAAGGGGATGAGTGATAGTAGATAATTTATGGCAGGTAACATTAAACATTGTGCACTTTTCTGAATGAGCTTTAGGGACTTTAGAGAATACTTTAGGAGCCCAGTCTGAAGGGATTTTCAGTAGCCCAAGCAGGATATGAGTAGATCTTATATAACACCTACGTTTCCAAATGACTTATAAAAATGTATCACTCTTCCTTATCCAGATGAACCAGAGCGTCCTAAAACTCACTGTGAGCACCACAGAGACGGAGTACAGACCACCAGTCCAGAGGGATATCCTGTAGTAGGAGCCTATGTACCTCAGTGTGACACTAATGGACAGTACAGATCACTGCAGGTAAATATATTTGGACATTGTGTGGAGTAACTTGAATAGAATTGTAGACATATTACCTTAATGATCTTCTACTGTTGCTTCAGTGTCACGGCTCCACTGGACAGTGTTGGTGTGTGGACAATAGGGGACAGGAAAGAGCAGGAACCAGGACTCCACCTGGTACACAACCTGAAGACTGTGACAGACCAGGTGAGACTGCTAATTCTAGCTGTACAAGACTTGTTATGTTGACTTTCATATTGATCCAAACTCTCAGGGTGGATATGTGCATCTGGTTGTAACATCTCAACTAAGAGGCAGGAGGCTTAAGGGGGATTCATTTGCATGTCAATATATTTTTTCAAATTGTTGTTTTTGTCACGAGTACTTTCACACAGAACCAGAATATTACGGCGCGAAAAACTACGTAATTCTTTTCCGTAAGAAAATCGATTTTTTCTGAGCTTTTGCATCGCGATAAAACCATCAATCAATCACATTGTGCAGAACAGACGTCACGTCAAAATGGACACTAAACTAGTGTAGCCACGGGTTATGAGCTGCGCTTATATTTATAAAACAACAATGTTACACACATGTTGACTCACCAGGGCTGATGTGGATTTTAGGTGATATCGCCCAGACCTGCGACTTGAGATTTACTAGAAACAATTTGCGTGTAACTTAATAACTTCTGTAAACTTGTAAATGTTTTCCAGATGAACCAGAGCGTCCTAAAACTCACTGTGAACACCACAGACACAGAGCTCAGACTGCCAGTCAAGAGGGATATCCTGTAGTTGGAGTTTATGTGCCCCAATGCGATGATGAAGGACAGTACCTACCACTGCAGGTTAGCATGGAAAAACAAACCTGCTTTTTTTTGGGTTATTTTTTTTGCCATAGTTTAATATTACTTTGAGTAACTTGAAACAAACTATTGCCATAATACTTAAATCATCATTCATTATTTTGTTAGTGCCACGGCTCCACCGGACATTGTTGGTGTGTGGACAGTAGGGGGCAGGAGAGAACCGGAACCAGGACTCCACCTGGTACACCACCTGTGGACTGTGACAGACCAGGTGAGACTGTTATAGCTGCTTGAGACACATTGAGTCCAGGTAAAATACAATTCAGATTAAAAGAGTAGTTTGACATCATAGGAATTACACTTATTTCCCTTCTTGCTGAGCGTTTGAGGAGAAGATCAATAGATAGAGAAGTGATATTCTCATCTAACTAAGAATTGTTCCTTTAAGGCGAGACACTGCATGCAAAAACATCTAGATTTTGAGATTTAACATATAACAGTATAACTTATTCTTTCAGACGAAGAAAACATCCAAAATATAACTAAGGTGTTTATTTTACGAACTTTGTCTATTTTTGTCTGGCGGGTTCACCTAAACTCACCAAAAGTTAGCATTACATAATGCCTCATTTGCATATTTAAAGATATTAGGTTCTATCTATCTGAAGGTTTTTACAGAGGGGATTGTTCATATATCATTCATAGCCTGATTTATATCACATTTTATTCCTAAAAACATTTAAAAATGGACTTTTCTTATGGCTGTTGACAGTATTTTTAGATTTATGAAGTGATACAAAGAGATATTCAAAATAATATGTTGACAAAACGATACAAGAACATTGGATAAAGTCAGGTTAAAAATTCTTGTTTCATTTTGTCGACATATTAGAGTCAAAGGATTTTACAGAATAATCTTTGGATATCTCTTTGTATCACTCTATAAATCTGAAAAATACTGTCAAGAGCCATTAAAAAATATTTTTTTGCCACGTTTCTAGAAGTAAAATGTGACCATGTAAATCCGTCTCTGAATGATATCTGAACAAACGCCTCTGTTAAAAGCTTCAGAAGATAGAGAGGAAGGAAACTGGAAAGTGCTGCTGAAGTGGAGATCAGAGTATGAGAAAAAAACTAATTTTGAAGATATAAAATAATCTGCAAAGACACAATGTGTTTAGACAAGACAGTGAAAGACTTTTGAACAAGAAGGCATTTTTATGAACTTTACTTTACACAATTAGTTTGCTGCGTAAGCAAAAGAGCAGCGTAAAACATACAATTGTATTGATTGAAAATCCTACAATTAATACCCTTGTGGCAGTTTAAACTGAAAAACATTGCTTGATGGTTTCCCCTCTCGCTCTGACCGTGTGATCCTCTCTCACTCACTCACACTCTAATGTACACACAGAGTCCGCTCTATAAATTCAGCTCTCGCTATAAATTCCATTTATGACGTCCAAACATCTGAAGTGGTCATTTTGCGGTAAGATGAGCAGCCGGCTGTTGCCAGGCAACCAAAACAAAACAAGGCGGGCTGTCTGAGCAACTGAGTTACAGTGTTACACCACCCTACAGATGCTGCACAGACACAAACGCGTGCTCAGATTCTTCTGGACCTAACTTATCCGAACTCATACCTTTGTGTCATTACTACTTTGCCTCACATTCAGCTGCACTGATTCCCACCTGGAGCTGCACAGCACGACCACAGGCCACTGCACTGGAGCCTCATTCAGAGGTTCCTCTCTAATAGTTCATGATGAGGGCGGCGAGGGCATTTCCTGCTCCTTTAAGTGTGGGATTCATATCCTCTTGTCCAAATCAGGAGTGGAGACCAGAAACATTATTTGCGTGGATGTAAACCCATAATTTGACAATTTTAGTTTGATTCTTAAATTACATTTGTACCAAATTTAGAAGTTTACGTGATGCAGGCAAACACGGACACTAAACTCTCAAATTTGTGTGCCCACATAAGTAATATAGCTCATTGCCAACACACTAAGTCAGCCTGAGGATTGAAATATCATTGATTTACTGGACAATCCACATGCTGTCGATTTGTGGGAAGGACGTCAGAGACACATGAACCACTAACTTCTGTTGGTCATGTGGTTAAACAGTAAATAGAAGTAAAACCAAGTGATTCATACGACTGGATTGCAGCATGCTAACCACCACTACAATAAATTCTGCTGGAAAAACTTACAGAGACATCAGTTTCATTGTTTAGTTAGTCTTCTTCTCTCTTAACCTCTCCGACCTCTCTCTAGAAAGCTATTCTCTTCACTCTCCTTTCAAGTATTATCCTAATCTCCTTCTTAGTCTACCAACTGCAGTCTCACATTAGAAATGTAGAGAGAGTGCAAAGAGGCCAGTATAAACATTAGTGGAGGCCGTAAGTGGTTTCAGGTTTAGTTTTAAAGCTCTCCTATAAAGTGAGTTATTAAAGAGATTTTACAAGGTAAACACTATTGACAAAAGCAAGATGTGTTTGTGTTCATGCCTCTTTAAAGAGAGGGCCTCCCCACAACATTAATCAAGTACTCCACCTATCGCTGTGATAAAAACTAGAGCTAGAAATCACCCGACGAATATGATTTAAATAATGATAAATTACAGCAGAATGTGATCTAGATTGTAATTTTACAACCATGCAGCATTATATTTAACTTTAAAAACATTAACAGCATTGGGTTTGTTTGGTTCGTGTCCCCCTCAGTCCCTGTGGCTCCGACCCAGCACCCTGAGAGTGTGTGTGAGCGATGGAGGGCCAGTTTGATAGAGCACTATGGTGGG
>CALSBV010010707.1:367393-378396 GCA_943590825.1 Bovichtus diacanthus
AACACACAGCTACAAAATTAGGTTTACTTGTTCACTAGATACATATGCATTAACAGTGATACATTCTGTAATCCGTCCTGTTTTCCTCTCTGCAGTACTCTGTATTGGACGGACTGGAACCGAGAGGCTCCTAAGATCGAGAGTTCGTCGGTGGACGGTCAGAACCGCAGGGTGGTGGTGTCTGACGGGATCGGTCTGCCAAACGCTCTCACGTACGACTCTTCTTCTGCTCAAGTCTGCTGGGCCGATGCAGGTAAACACAACTACCACCACTGTCCACTTGTTGATATCCAGGTCTTTCATAATGTTTAAAAGTAGGTGTGTTTGTCCTTCAGATCAGAAATGTGGGCTTTTCTTTTGGGCATGCATCTATAGTTGGTGCACAGAACTGGCCGCTAACAGGCAAACTGCGGTAAAAAGTTCAATTGAGACTGTTTACATGCCCAAAGAATGCTCCTCAAACCCAAAAAACATTTGTCTCAATATTATTGTCACATTCAGAATAATAGTGGAATATCAGTGTTACGTAAACCTAGTTACTGTCTGCCACCTCATATACATTATTTTTTTTTAATAATTGAATGTCTTTTTTTATTTAGCTTATTGTCTCCAAAAAAGATAATACGCTTAAAAGTAATACGCTTTAGAGATTAATGATCCATGTTTGTGTTCTGCTCTGTCCGTCAGGTACGAAGCGGTTAGAGTGCGTGTCCCCGGATGGTTCCGGTCGGAGAGTGGTCCACCCCAGCCTCAACTACCCGTTCAGCATGGTGTACTACAGGAGCCACTTCTATTACACTGACTGGAGGAGGTAGCCGTCTTTATCTATCTGCCTGTTTATTCATCACTGATAATGCGCTGATCAGTATGAAGCACTGCTGCCTTCCACACCCTCACTGTCTCTGTCCGTCTTCTGCCTCGCAGGGACGGAGTGATCGCAGTGAGCAAAGACAGCAGTCAGATCACTGATGAATTCCTGCCTGACCAGCGCTCTCACCTGTACGGCATCGCCATAGCAACCACCCACTGTCTATCAGGTATGTACACTGTGAAATGAATGAACGCTGAACACACACACTATCACTCTCTGTCACTTACACACACACCGTCTCAGATGTGTAATTTTGTATAACAACCACACGCCCTCTCTCACACACACACACACTTCAAGGTGTAGCGCACAGTGAGCTCATTGGTTTGTGTCTAGTGATGTCACCACATCAGTCACCTCCCACCAGATGTCACCTTAACCCTGAAGGGTGCATTTATACAGACAAGAGAACAGTTAACCCTACACAAGGACAGTAGTGGAGGAGAATGCTGCATTCAGGTGCAAGGGAAACACGGGATAAATTAACGTCTATACAGGCGGCGTATCAAAAGCATTACGTTGAGTGTAGGTCTCCCGCATGGTGGCAGCGGCCAACACACAATTGCTGTATGAAAAACCTTTATGAACTGTACTTTTTAGTGAGGAGTAAATGTAATTTTTAGCATTTTTTAAACAAGGTATTTAAACTTTCTTTTGTGGAAAAAAATCTATCAGACAAATGATATTTCTATGTGGAGGGGATCTTTAAATGTTTCAAATGAATCATATACCACTTTACAAACCATCTGTCACACCAACATTAGACTAGAGAATATATTTGTAAAAACGGCATTAATTAATCAAATTAGATATCAAATATAAATAGTTAGCACATAAAGTAAATAATTACTAAATTACTGGTCTGGAGAAACTGAGGTTTGTGTTTCATCACCCTGCACCCAGAAAACAGTGATCACACAGCTGGCTGAGCCCCTCTGCTCTACTGTGTGGTGACTTCACATCCACCCATGAACAATGATTACACAGCTGCCTGCGACCCTCTGCCTGTATTTTGTGTTTGTGTGTGTCATGTTTGATGTGTTGATGTCTGCAGATGGCTTCAAGTCCTTTCAAAGCCTCGTGTTAAACACCTTTAAAGTACAAAGTAGCCCTCGAAACACAGGATAATCCCTAAAGTAGCACCTTGGCAGATGTCGTTGTCAAAGCTACACACATCTGCAGAGTGTAGAATATGCATACATAGAAGAGTTTGCGCACACAATTCAGTTTGTGCGTCTGACTCTGAAAATGGAAGAATGATGGCCGTGTGTTGCTGCAAATGTGACGTTTGCAAGTCCTCTCGCACTCTAAAGCTTCAGACTAAATAACAGCCGCTCGCTTCAAAGATGTGGACGTGTGGTGTAATTGTGACCATGATGACGGCTCTTAAACACACTTGTTAAGGGTTCAGGAGCGGCTTGTAAGAGGCTCAAAAGCTGTTATTGTTGAATACATGAACTCAGACGCAAACATGCTCTTTACGGAGATAATTCTCAGTCGCCACAAGTTGTTAAGTGCAGTTCTTTGTTCAGGATGGAGGCTGTTTGTTCTGTCATTAGGACACCGCAGCACTTAAGCTCTCATCCTGTCACATTTGGATTCACACAGGAAGAAAATCAGACCTTCCCTCTTCATTTCCACCTGGAGCTTTAAACTAAAAGAAAAAGGTGTGTACTTCAACTAGAAATGTAATATATGTGTCAAAGGTATATTTTGTCCTCTAATGTCTGATTTGTGTCTCAGGGAGCCACTAACGACAGACCGGCAGCTGCAGGGTCCTTTGGTGCTGAAGTTCTGGGACGATTCCTGATCAGAGGGGAGGACCACCTTAAGAAGTCTCTCCAGTGTCCCTCCGAAGAAAGAGGACACTCAGTGGGGTGCAAGATGGCTTCCTGCTGCCAGATCGACCGTCAGAGCAAATTTACAACCCCTCCACTCACCCTGACCCCCTTATCTCACCTTAAAGATATAACCCCAAAATAATGTTTTGTAAATTTGTTTTATACCTCATTTTTCGTTTGTTTTTTTTCTACTGTATTTTTGTACACAAGTTGTTTTTGTTTTTTAGCGATTAAAGATGAAATCTAGAGAACAATGAAATCAGAGTTTAAAGATGTATGAGGCTTAAGAGACAATGTTCTGTTGTGAAACTGAGCTTCAGATTGGTTCTGGTCCTCTGGCCACAGTGGCTTTTAAATTCTGTCTCATTCTTTAGCTGTGGATTCTGGACAAAAATAAAAATCACTCATTTTCAAATTCCATAAAATATGCTAAGTGGAACATAATTGTTGAGTGACTGAAATAGTTTTTGTAATCAGATTACTGTAATCTGATTTCCCTCAGTCAGATCACAGCGACTGCAGTCCTGCCATATCTCTGCACTAATAATCTGTATTTCACACACGATAAAAGGATGTTACATTCTTTTTTTGCCAAATATTTTTTATTACTACTACTTTTTAAATCTTTATCTTTTTATAAGATGTGATATTTATAACAATAAAATGTGATTTGGTGCTTGACATACTTTTTGAGGATTGTGTTCACATTTCTATGCAGCTCTGACGCTTTGATGCCTAACAGGAAACACAGGAGCCAAACTCTTCAGCTGCATTTATATATTTAACAACACAGCATCAATCATTTCAAAATAACCTTTTTTTTCCCCATCTGCAAAAAAAAGTTCTCTGGAAAAAAAAAAAAGACACAAAAATAACCGTCTGTTTGTTTCCTTAGAGGGAGAGGTTGTGGCAGCCAGGAGATGATCAAATCTATGAAGAAACTAATGACTTAACGTATCAGCGGAAATCAGTACTCCAATACTAATCAATCAAGAACTATTGGAAGATGTAGTGTAAACTTATCCATGCTGCAGTACAAAAATGAAAGACGGCATGTGAAAATTTGGCATTTGCTTCAAATTCCCAGTCTGATCAGTCAGAAAAAAATACAAACCCATTTATGTCCAACGAAGGCAGGCTTTTCCCCTCAAAATCTAATTAAAATTCCCTTGGCTGAGTCCCTCCCTCCCTTCCTCCAGCGTCCCTCTTTATCCTCACTCATCTGCCGACCTTGCCCAGCCTGTGGTCTGTCTTGGGGTCGGCTATGATGGCCTGAACGGCGACGATGGCCTCGTTGATCTTGGTCTGGAGCTCCCTCAGCTCCTCGATGTGCAGCAGGCGCAGAATCTGAGCCGCTTCGTTCAGAATGGCATCTGAGAAGAAATGTTTTTTAAATGACTGAAGGGATAAAGAAAAAATATTTTACACAAATTGTATATTTTCTCTTACTTTCTTAAAAAGCAACACTCACCTCCAGTGTCAAAACCCAAGATGTGCTTGTCCAAAGCCACTGGAACTCCCTGGGAACATAAACATGTTACACATATACATGACTGTGACTGCTCATTTAACTTTCAGGTTTTAATATAAGGACATAAAGGAATCTCTAGATAGCATTTTTGATACAAAACATCACAATACCTCTCTGTTGTTGCTGGCTTTAGTGATGGCTTCTGGAGAAAGTCTCTCCTGGATCAGAATACGAATAGCCTGGCAGGATACATGAAAACACAGGCAAAGTGATTCGTTTGACAACTTTCTATTAAATAAGTGTATAGCAATAGTAAAAATAAGTATTCTTAAGAGCTTGAGTCATGAAGACATTTAATTAAAAGCAAAGAGAAAATAAGTTAAGACACACCTTGAGCATAACCAGATAGTCATCATGTCGCTGTATCTTTAGGATGTTGGCCAGTGCCGTCACTCCTGCTTTGAAATCTGGTGAATTACCTGAAAACACAAAAACAAATGACATCTTTCACCCTGGATCAAAGTGATGAAAAAAGAAAAGAATGTGTGAAAGCAAAGAGCAAGGACGGGCAGAGAAGTGTTTGTACTTACTGTCAAGGTTGAGGAGAGGGTCCACTGCTTTGTCACTGTTGATGGAGGCTGCCAGCGGCTCACAGTTCTTATACTTGTCCACTGAGGAGAGACACAATAAACACACATCATATTGTACAGAGAACAAATGTGAGGAATATAAAGATTATTTTAACCATGGCACCACCTATGGAATACCATTTCTCATTGAGAAATTTCTCAAAATAATCCGTATGCTAAAAGATGGATACTAAGTCATTATTTTGAGATACTAAGTCATTATTTCATGATAGTAACTGTTTAATGCTATAGTAAGTCATTATTTTGAAAATGTGTTTTATTATAATGACTTAACAGGCTCATTTTTTTTATTTTTTTTTATTACAAAGCTAAGTTTTCATCTTGTTTTTTTCTTTTACTGACAAAGTGAACCGTGACTGGTGAGCTGGCATCATTAGAAACACTATTCCTTGTATAATGTCTCCATCTGCTGGTCATCATCAGGATTACAGCGTAGTAGGCAACAGTCACTGCAGCCAGAGTTAAACTTTTCACTGACTCAAACAAGGCTGCTATGATCACACCAGACATACACGTGCTGCCATCTCACCATTGTCTCCATATTCATATCTTACAGCCAGGCCCAGTAACCAGTCTACTGCCTCCGGCTTCTGCTCACCTCCAAACGGGCAGTTCAGGTCCTGCAGGTACTGCACACAGGGAATATCAGACAGCTCCACAACAATGGTGGCAATCCTATTCATAATACCGTTCAAATCAGCTGTAAAAGGTGCCATTTCCTACAAGTGGAATGATCTCACCTTGTGGTAGGCTTTGGGCCAGTCTGAGCTCGGGATGTTCCTCAGGTTTCCTCGGTCCTCGATCTTATAATGTCGGATCTTCTGGTCCTCCAGCCACACGATGCAGTTCCTAAACTGTGTCTCATCTGAGCATAGAGGAGAGACAGTTTGCACACCGATACAGCAGTCCGCAAAATGTTACAAAAGTATGAGATTAGAAATATGAAAATGAAACTGTGGACAAAAGGGGCCCACATTGAGCACACTGCCGAATAAAGCTGTGGCGTATAACGAGGTTTCATCTTGTGTCCTAAAAGACCTACAGTTCCGTCAGTCAAAACGCACCATAAAACACTTATTTTATAAATAGAGTCTGGCATCTCGCTGTCTTTTAGGACAGGACTCGTTAGACCTGCATACACGTTAGCCAGCTGCACGTTTAACTCACCGAACCTAATTCAAGAGCTCCTTGATAAGTGTTGTCTTACCTGTGTAGTCAAAGGTACTGGGGTTGTGATAATCTAGCGCTGTCAGTTTTCTCCGAAACATTTCAACGTAGAGTTTGTGTGTAAATAACTGCTTTCTGTAGCTAATAGTTAACTAGCTTAGCCGCTTCCTCTGCTAGCTGTCAGTATGTTGCATTACGCATGCGCCACCGGACATCCCAAAACTTCCTGTTATGACTTTCAAAATAAAATTCTACTTATTGACCATCAGTGCTACACGTAAATACAGCAATGACCCAATGGTCGGTATAAGTATAGCATTGCCAAATAAACATTTTTAAGACCATGTCTGTCCCACTTTTATTGGTGTTTAAAACACATTTAATTCTGTATAATTTCTTAGATATAACATTCCTGCAGTTATGAGTAGCATATAACTAATGGTAATTTAACTAATGTTAGTGTTGTAAATCAACCATAATGGAGTGCAGTGATGTTACTTTACTTTGTTTCAACTAGCTCCCAACTTACAAAATCTCAAGAGCCCTTACAATTTGCAGCATTGCATTTTTTTCTAAATGTTAGACATCACTAAGGTGTCACCAGGAATTCTGACTCTAAATGTGTTACACTTGTGGGATCTGGACCACCTTGAATCTGATAAAAAAAAAATAGTTATTTATTTCACAATACAAGTGCAGTTTAATGCATATTTTTTTAAATAATTATTTTATTAAAACAGACTCAATTTCTAATACCATCTCACAGTATGTTACACAGAAAGGAGCAGAAACTTTGGAAAAAAATGACAACTTTATTACACGTCACATTTTATAAAATGAGGCAAAAACCATCCAAGATGAGGCAATGGAAAAAAATTAAACAAAAAACAAACTTATGTTGATGTGTGTTGGTTTATGTGTCAGTGTTTATGTTCAGAAGGGCCTCATGCGTGCGTTAAGGGGTGGGGCTCTGTTGGGTGGTGTGATAGCTATATCCAGATAGTCTCCAATCTGGAAGCGCTGAGACTGCAACGTCATGGAGTCATCTGCGCCCTTCCTGCCAGATATAGTGTTGCCGATATCTTTCAACCTGTTAGTGAAGGACAGGTAAGTGTTTTAATATACAGTGCACACAAATGGAGCAGATCATTAAGCAAGTGGCCAGCTCCATGAGCCAAACCAGTACTGTTGTAGTGGGATACCAACCTGTACACTTTCCCTCTAGGGTCGGGATAGACAATGGCAAAGCTGAAATGGGTCCCCTTTTTTCTGGCCTCTGGATACACTTCCTTCACCAGGCTGGTCAGCTCCTTCAGAGTAGCATCCATCCTAGAATACACACACAGCCTTATGAACTCATCTTAAAACATTGGCAAATGCTCTATTGACACAACGAAAAATAATTAAGAGTGAAATGTTTGAATTCTTACCATGTGTATATCTGCAGTTCGCTGGAGGGAACATTGCCACGGGCAAATTCATCTGCTCTGTGGTGTCGGCCGCTATTGGTGGTGAATACTCGCAGCAGAAGGGGACAAGTCTGCAGCAAAAATAAGCATTAAACATAAGGGTATAAAGAATGAATAAAAGTATGCAGAATTGCTTGCAGCACAAAAAAGAAAAAAAAAAACGGACGACTTTCATTTTATTTGGAATAGAGGGATCACATCTGTGTATTTTGAAAGTTTTCCCTGGACAAAATGGTATGTTATTGCATCGAGCTTGACAGTGGTGGAGTTTCGAGAGTTAGCTGCCACTTTGTGGTCACACCAAGTAACGACAACACGGATTACTGCCAATATAATGTACAGTAGATATTAACACTACTGTTATCATCTTTAAGTGTTGAAATTGATAAATAGTCGAGACGGTTATAATACAAACTGTATCCGAGTGGATAGTTATACACATAGTATACTTAATGAACTCGCTTTGTCCACTTCAGATGAATGGAGGAAAGCATATTAGAAACACCTGTGGCCCGAGTCATCTCACTAATGCAACGTTACCACTGTAACTGATGGAGACAATACACACCCACCAGGACAACGGAGCTGAGGTAAGATACTAATATAGCGAAAATGGGTGTTACTCGGGATTGGATAATGTTACATGCCAAATGTATCCGAACGCGCTTGTTTCGTTAAAATACTCGAGAGCTGCTTTTCGCCATCTTAAAATGCAACGTTATTTGTCCAATGCGTCTTAGTTACACTTTCCCAGTTCACTCATTAGCACGCTAGCACGAACGATAGCACGCTAGCACTAGCACGCCGCAGAGGCTGAGGTGCTGTCCGGTCCCCCTTTTGTGTAATAGTGACAACCAGAGTATCACGTATATTCAAAAAATAAAGCAGAAATACTGGTCTACCTATGTTCTAATGTTTAAGTTTTGCCCTAAACGCAAGTCACAAGTGTCCAACTGTTAGTACCTAGGGCTAGCAGAACCAGGTTACCGTTAGCTCTCCATAGAGCTCATGAGCTAACGTAAACAAGCTAACGCTACACCGGGCTTTGAAATAACATTCCCGCTGTCTACCTTTTCTCGGTCAATGGGCTTTTCTGGTTCCTTCTTGATTTCTTCCTGTGTGATCCGCGATTCCAGCGCCATTATTATTTTTCACCGATATATTAATGCACTTTGGTAACGTTACGGAATTCTCCCACCTTGCTTGGATATTTTTTCGTAGCTGCTGACCGAGTGAGACCGAAGTCGTTTCCGTTTCCGGTGTGCGTTCAGCTGCCTTCAACCAGCGACATCTTTATCGCTCCCTACTGTTTCGGAGTGAGTGTCTGCGCATTAGTTTGATTTTTTTATTACAGATTTGATCAAGTGTGTGAAGTCTGACAGCACTCCCACTTACCTGTGAATGACTTCAAGTGTTTATGCAAGATATGTATCTTTGTTTGCATAATGTCCTGGTGGACAGAACTTCCCTGTGTGTTTTAATCTATTCATTTGTTGTGCCATTTCCTTTTTACATGGCCTAGCCTTGTACCATCTCTGCAAAGTGTGGTGCACAAACATCACATTGAACTTTCTTTATTAGATCTTTCAAGAAACAAACGATACATAACTATATCAATACAAAAACCTAAACAAGACAAATATAAATTAAACAAGAGAAAAACATAGAAAGGAAATAAATGTATATATACTTTCCAAGTCAATATGTTCAAGATAATTATTAAAAGGACCCCGTACCTTTTTTGTTTTTCCCCTTAATAGAATATGTTTTATTTTCTAAGGATACACAAGCAGATTCATGATAGTGCTATCATCCATTTTACCTGTAATACACATGGATCTAAAAACATTTGCTATTTCTTCCTTGTGTGATCAGCATCAGCCAAATATAGTGTAAAAGACGTCTGTTTGCTGTTTGCGTTTGAGCTTCATGCATGCATCTTCCCATTCATCATATTAAATGTCTCCTCGAAATCCTCTCTCTGAAATCTAAGTTTAGCTTTCTAAGACTCGAGGGACCCTGAGTCATAAAATCCAGATATTGTTTTTCTTTAAAATAGTTTTCTGTTCAATGTTAATGAAGGGAAAAACAAAAATATGCAAGTTACATAAATCATCAGGATGTCTGGCAGACCTTCATACAGTAGAGTTTCTGATCCAAGATCAGTCCGCCAAGTCCACCTACAGAACTGAGACCAGTCACATGCTGCGCTCCCCCTCACTCTTTACAGTGTGTGTGTGTGTGTGTGTGTAGCTTTCTGGGTAACATATATGTGAGTGCTGTCCAGTGTGTGTGTATCCTGACACTGGCCCCCTCTGTTCTTCTGCTGGCCAGCTGATCAGGACCTACTCTAACAATCAGCTCTATTTCACCTCTCTCTCCCTTTCTCCCTACTCATTCACTTTGTGTGAGCCGCTTGAAACAATCCGCCAGCCTTTCTTCCTCTGTTTTTTTTCTTCAGCCCTGTCCTGAGAGATCAAACAGTGGGTCTTTGAGTCCGGTCCTGCCACTGATATCCATTCATTGATATGCATCAGGAATAAGTGTCGCTGTTATTCCCATAATGGCTCCATTAGAATCACTGACGCCCTCTCTGTCTCAGCGCTGGACGTTTTCCTGCCCTTGTTAACATTGCTGCTCATTTTGGAGGGTCTTGTTGCATGCAGCGATGTGATACAGGAGAGACTCTAGATACAGTGTCTAATACTCTTGCATCATTATTTATGAAAACTAATACCAATTTGTGATGAAATGATAGCTGTAAAACAAGATTCTAAATATGTTTACACTAATATACTGATACTGTACATGCATGGGTAGATTATGAGTCAAAGGGCCCCTGGGCACAGACATGCACAAGGTCCCACCACATCTCCTACACAGGAGCAAGACACTCTATTTGTTGTTGTTACGCGTCTCTCTGTGGTTTTGTATCTCTCTGCGGTCATTTTGAAGTCATTTTGTATCTCTTTGTAGTCATTTTGTGTCTCTTTGTAGTCCTTTTGTGTCTCTTTGTAGTCCTTTTGCATTTCTTTGTGATTGTTTTAACTCTGCTTTTGTGGTCATTTTGAGTCTCTTCCTGGTTGGTGTCTGTCTCGAGACATTTTGTAGGTGAGGCCAGGGGGGCCCTGACACTTTGGAGCCCTGGGAGCCAGTAGCTCTGTTCAGTAATACGTAAACGCACCCCTGTCTACAAACCTATCCTAACATTGTAGCTCTAGCAGAATATGTAGAATATGTTACAGCTTCTTTAAAAGTTTTCATTTCAGTTTTGTGAGCTTCCACAGTGTAAACTGAGGAAGTTGTTTTTGCTCCCACACTTCAACAAACAGTGGGGAAAGCTCATCGGTCACAGCCATTAGAAACACACAGAGCTGCACTGTGCTGCAGGCTGACTGCTGCCAAGGGATGGTCGGGCTCTACCTGTGTCCTGTTACAGTCACAAAGGGATCACACAGACACACACACACACACACACACACACGCACACACACACACACACACACACACACACACACACACACACACACACAC
>CALSBV010010707.1:378406-419721 GCA_943590825.1 Bovichtus diacanthus
CACACACACACACACACACACACACACACACACACACACACACACACTTTTCACCCCAACACAAGTTTGTTCTTTCAACCCCTCTGACTTCCACTGCATGGGCACCCTGCAAGAACAATAGATAGTGACCAGGCCATTTAAAAAATAATAATTAAATTTTGCACACAAAGTTGGGTTTACTTGTTGCATAATGTCCTCTGTGGCTTTTTCAAAGTTTTCCAAAGTTAAAAACAAAACAAAATACAGACTGTGTCATCAGGGTTATCTTGGCTTGGCCTTGAGACTCAAATGTTGTAACAGGACAACCATTAACATGACACATTGTGACAGAAATTGGCACAAAAATCCAGGATATCCCAGACTCTGCTGCTTTGATTTTGACCTGCTGCTTTTGATAATTGTTTTCATGATTTTCCTCTAGCCTTTCATTGCTTTCATCATTCACTGAAAGTCTCACAGAAACAATCACGTCAGTGTTTTCTTTAACAGCCATTCAGATGGACATGGGGTGACTGTGCGTTTCAATTAAATCAAAAGCACTTTACAGTTTTTCTGTAAAACTTTGCAACAGCATTGCCACTGTGAGGTTTTATTTTGAAAGTCCTCACAGGAAGTCTCCTCACATTGTTCTGGCTGACTTGAGCCTGGAGGTGCAACTTTTATTTCATTCAAAGGAAGGAGGAGCTGCAGGTTTGTGTTTTGCTCCGTATATATACGCACCCAGATTGCATTCAATTTGATTTGATTTTTAAGATGCCAGCAATGATGTCACAGTGAGCTGTTTGTTTGTTTCCCTGTCGACAAGGATCATGTGGAGTATTTTCCTGCAAACAACCTGACTCTGCAGACACAAGGTGAGAAAAGTACTTAATCTTTTTGATTTAAAAATTGTCTAAAGGTCTAATCACTTTTGGAAAATTAATAAAACAAATAAAATTAAAAAAAGGAACTTTAATTGTCATCATAATGTATGTATGTATGTATGTGTATATATATATATATATATATATTACTCTTTTAGGGAGTATTTAACAAATGGAAGCATTGCTCCTCATGAGTGTATCATGCATATCGTATCGTAGATAGACTTGTCAGTGAATCAATGGTGGAATGTGAATGGGGATGCTCAGTGAGGACTGTAGTAGTGTGGGTTTGTACAGTGTGTTCAGTGTGTTTTTTAGTGGAGTGGGCTCTGTTCAGTACAGTCCACAGTGGGCAGAGAGGTTCATCAGTTCACATGGATTCTGGCACTGGGACTTCTCTCTTCCTCCTCTCACTTTCATTCCTTTACATCCTCTTCTTCTTTCAAACTTCTCTCGTGTTTCATCGCCTGTCTCCGCTGCTTTCATCTTTTGCCACTGCCTGCCTTCTCAATTCCCATCACAGTTGCTTTCAGATTTGTAGTTCAAAGGAACCAGCCCGACCTGGTACATAAATCCACTTTTATACCGACAACCGTCATATTATTGTGTTGTTGTTCTCATGTTTGTGACTGTTTCCCCAGGATGTCTTGGCCTGTTCTGTACGCTCAGTTAGTCGGGGCAAACCGTCACTCCACCAGCCTGGGTAAAGTCTGGCTCTCCGTGCTCTTTATTTTCCGGGTCATGGTGCTGGTTGTTGCTGCGGAGAGCGTCTGGGGGGACGAGCAGTCAGACTTCATCTGCAACACACTACAGGTAGGCAGCCTGTGATATTGTCAATCTTTTATAAAATACATCCATGTCTCGTCAGCTTGTATGTGGATGTCATTTCCATGCGCGTGAGCACAACATATATAAAGCAACTAAACTGTTAGATTTGCACGGATGCAACAATCTGGGTCTGTCTCTGTGTTTCAGCCCGGCTGTGAAAACGTCTGCTATGATCAGTTCTTCCCTGTCTCCCACATCCGTCTATGGTGTCTTCAGCTTGTCTTTGTCTCCACACCAACGCTCCTGGTCGCAATGTATGTAGCCTATCGGAACCACAGCGATAAGAAGAGGCTCCTCCAGGTGTGTATACTGTTCGATCTGTCTGCTGTTCGTCCTGTCCTGTCCTCTCCAGTCCTGTCCTGTCCTGTCCTCTCCAGTCCTGTCCTGTCCTGTCCTGTCCTGTCCTCTCCAGTCCTGTCCTGTCCTCTCCAGTCCTGTCCTGGGTTACCTTGTCATGTCTTGCTTTATCATGTTGATACTTTTCTGGTCGTGTCTTGTCTCTTTTACCTGGTCATGTCTTGTCCCATGTCTTCATGCTTCATGTCCTCTCTGGTCATGTCATGTCACAAGTAATCTTTTTGTGTCTTGAGTTGTCATGTCATATCTTTTCCGGTCTTGCCTTCTTTTATCTTGTCATGTCAAGTCTTTTCAAGTCGCGTGTTGTCTTGCTTTATATGTCATGTCATATGTCATCTTATGCTGTCGTGTCATGTCTTCCCATATCTTATATCATGTCATGTTGTCTCTTGTTGTCATATCATGTCACCTGCTGCTTGTTTACTCTTGTTGTCTGATGTCTTGTGTTGTCCTGTCCTATCACATCATATCTTTCTGGTTCCGTCTCATCTTGTTTCATCTTGTGATATTATATCATGTATTTTGTGGATGTGTCTTATCTAGTTGTATCTTGTCATGTCATGTGATGCTATCTTGTGTGACAGGGTTCTGGTGGAGCTGGTCTCCTCAGCAACAAAGGCCAGGAGGAAGATTTGGAGACTTTAAAGAGACGGAGACTCCCAGTAGCTGGCGCCCTCTGGTGGACGTACGCCTGCAGTCTGGTGTTCAGGCTGCTGTTTGAAGGCGGCTTCATGTATGATCTGCAATTTTCTGTGTGTCTGCAATACAGGTTTGGTATAATCCCACCATGTTGCCTATCTCCACAAAGTAAGCGTCTTTGTCTCTCCAGGTATGCACTATACGTGGTATACGATGGTTTCCAGATGCCACGGCTGGTGCAGTGTGACCAGTGGCCGTGTCCTAACCTGGTGGACTGCTTCATCTCGCGCCCCACTGAGAAAACCATCTTTACTGTTTTCATGGCCACTGCCTCCTCTATCTGCATGGTCCTTAACATGGCTGAACTGTCGTATCTTGTTGCCAAGGCTGTCACTAGGTAGAGGTATTAATCAGTCAGGTGATTAATTAAAATCACAATTAATCAAAATTAAAAAGTCCTTCATCCTTCCCCTGGGTTATAAAAATGCACAGAGTCCTTAAAACCATGTATAACGTATTTTTTTCCAGGAGTCTCTGTGGTCAGAAGGAGAGGAAAACAAGCAGAAAATCGAGCAAAGAGAAGATGCAGAATAAGACAAACCGGAAGTTACTTGTCTCAGCCTGAGGAAGCAGCAACAAGGTGGATGCTACATGCAGAAGAAAGACTTTCCAAAGACTTTAAAGCTAAATAAATGCAAGTGTCACTCATGCGAATGACCCAAAACATGTGTAAATACAACTCAAAAGTGAATATTTTCTATGATACCTAAGGTGTTAAAATGTAACATTCAAGGGGTGGAGAGGATGGAAAAGTCAAAACTGCATTTTTACATGATACTGTCTGAGATTGTACATCAATACTTAGATTTGTTGAATATAAATGCACTCACCATTTCTTACTTTATGTAGCACAAATAAAGTTTCACCTTATGTTTGAGTCACTAATTACATGATAATAGTAACGACTATCTCTGGGATTACTTTGTTGCAAATAATGCCATCCCACGGAGAAGAGACTCATACAATCAGAAACATACAATGCATTAAGCCAAGCCATTCATGAGGTCATAAAACAGAAAAAAGAAAAGAGTGAACAGAACAACATGTATTCTCCTCTACAACAGATGCATCAAGTGATCTAATGTATTGATCTCTGTTGACCTCTGCTGGTGGCCCGCAGTGACTGCACCACCTGTGAAGAGGGCCATGGTCCCCCCTCCATCCTCTGAGTGAGAGTAGCTGACAGACAGAGGTGATGTCCCCCATTACAGGTTACCATGGTGAGACAGAAAAAACCTTGATAGCCTACTTGTACAGAGGTCAAATTGCTCAAGACATGGTAATTTAAATGCTATGCAGAATGTTTTTGTCAGCTGTATTTGGTTTAATGCCATGGTTTTTGTTCATTTTCTCTCATTTTGATATAGCCTATATTATAAGTATGAGGTTTCTAATACCAATACTACTACTTCTGTGCAGCGGTGGATAGTAACTAAGTACATTTACTCAAGTACTGTTCATTGAGGTACGTCTCGTGGAAATGTTGTACTTTTTACTCTACTACATTTATTTGATTAATTTAATTACTAGATACTTTGTAGATTCATATTAATAATACAAAATAAAAATCAACTAAGAAATGATGATGCATAGTTTGAGTGAAGTTAAGTGATTTTGTACTTTTACTTAAGTAAGATTTTGAATACATGAGCTTTACTTGTAACAGAGTATTTAAACTGTTTACTTTTACTTAAGTAAACAAGTACTTCTTCCTCCACTGCTTCTGTGACCATAAGCGTAGAACAACTAATAAAATGCTACCATCGTCACTTCTACTCTAAAACTATAGCAGTAATAATAATAATAATAATGTTATTTTAAATTTAAAAAAAAATTCTCATATTAGTAGTTTTAATAAGTTTTAAATAGTTTTAAATGTGGCTTGACAGGGATGTGATGGAGTGCCTCCTGCCCCTCTCTCCACATACACTCACGCGCGCGCGCACATACAAGCACGTACCTAACCCCCCACTACCCCCCTCGTGCGCCCCATGCACGGGGACACCAATGTGTGACAGTGGCGGATGGCCTTGGCCACGCGGGACGCAGCCGCTGCGCTTCGCCTTCGCGAGACAGGTTCCACACGCGCCCTTTTTTAGACTGGACTAGCCTCGCGTCTTTTTGACTCTCTCTCTCTCTCCCTCTGTAACTCTCTGTCTCTCTCCCTCCCACTAATCTCACCTACTCCTCGTTTGGCCGCCTCGAGCCCGCCCGTGGGAGTAAAGGAAAGAGGAAGAAGGAAAGTGAGAGAAGAAGCGCGCTGCCGGGAGGGAGCCGTGTTTCAGAGGAGAGCGGTAAGCAGGTGGATGCTGGAGTGATGGTGTTGGCTGGAGTGGGAGGGAAGAGGAGGGATTATCATCCTTCCACCTGCTGGATTAGGAGCACCTCTCATGCTGCGTTCACTTCCCTGTGGGAAAGACAGCAGACAGGAAGCCACTAATATTTTATGAACAGAATTTAGGGTCGTTTTCTGCTAAAAACTGAACTTAGAATCTTTTAAAATTGATTCAGTGGTGAGATTTTAGACGTTTGTGTTTTTAATGATGATCAGAATTGTCATTAAAACTCATCTAGTTTAGTTCTGGACAGTAATTGAGGATGTGTCATACAATGTTAATTAGCCTTCAAAGAGTATCTCCGCATGTCCGCCTCTCTTCAGGTGGCTCAAGAGTATAAAGGCAACTTTTTGGTAATTTTTGCATTCATTCAAATGTAACATTTTTGCTTCCATCATAAACTGGGAGCATAGTGAATAGTACAACATTTGTAATCTTATTAATTTTTTTCCATTTTCAATACAATTCCTAATGGGCGACGAATGTTTCTTGTTGCAAATTAACATACAAATGTTTTCCGCTCCTAACAATCCTGTAGAAATTAATATAGTGTTTTTTTAACGGCGGTTACTTCCCTGGGGTCCAAAACTTGCACATTTGGGCATCCTGGTGGACTTTTGTCTTCTTAGATCTTTATCTACATTTATTGAACTCTTCATGCACATTTTCCCACTGTTCATATACATTAGTGCACCGCTACCAAAATATTATGCACTTTTACACACTTTAAAAAGTGCATTTAATGCACTTTTATACACTGTATTTTCTGTGTATCCTCGCACACTTGGTGACCCTGAGCTGTTATCAGGCTGTAGCATAATTTCTTCAAGAGTCAACATTAGTAATGGAGTAACCCAGCTATCTAAGATTATCTAGGTTCATTTTACAGATTTATAATATTTATAGATGTGCATCTAACCAAAATCAGTCCACTTAATTGACTGGATAACAAGCAGAATAGTGTTTCGTGTGAACATTGCCACTGTCTGCATATCTTAAAAAGGTTTTCAGGGTGCAAGCGGCAGGCCAAGAGTTAACTGTTTGAGCTGTTTTAGCACAAAGACCTCTGATCCATCAAAAGCACACGCCAGCCAGGACAATGTCCATCTGGCAGCTTCCCTATTGTCTGTTTTGACAGATGGTATTTCATCACGTCAACACATCATGTACACGTACACATGCCACTGTTAGATTGGCGCATCAGTAGACAGTTACAGTAATCAGTCTATTCAAAGATTTACTGAGAATATTTTTCTCTTTTCCTTCAGCGGCAGGGTTTTGAAAAGTCCCAGAATATTTGTGGACTTTAGCAGAGATGTATGAATTTGTGAAGGTGGAGATTGAAACTTTTAATGTGTAGGGGCAATGTCACAGAACACAACTTCATTAGGACCATCTCCTTTCCTTTCAGTCATTTTTCAGACTGCTGATTTACTTCTTGTGAGGGTAAATAAAAGAGACGTCTGGCGATTATCTTTCATATTAGAAGTACAATAAATTGGAGTAGTGTGTGGTACTGTAACTGTGTGTGTGTGTGTGTGTGTGTGCGTGTGCGTGCGTGCGTGCGTGCGTGTGTCTGTCGATCCCAGGCAAACATTTGCCCTCCTCAGCATTCCTGGGATGTGATGAGTCCAGCATTCAACGGGGACAACCTGTTATCCACTCTTTCACTTCCCACAGATGGCCAGCCATTGTCCACTAGCCTGACAGCTCTGCGACATACACTCGTACACACAAATACATGCAAGCAAATGTACATGTGGATAAAGTAAGACAGGCACGCACATACCAATGTTTCCTTACATGCGTAAATACGCAGACATACACATGTACAGGGCTCCACACTAACTTTTTACAACAGTTGCTCCTTGCCTTATGCCAGCATGCCTTTTTTGTCAGTTCCCATACACATCGGTAGTTTCTTAACACATTTTGTAAATGATTTTAAACAGGAATAAAGGTGCAGATAAATGTTTTTTCTCTGCTTCATCTGATGTCTGGTCTGATGTTGGGTCTAAGTGCTTGGATACAGTTTCATTTTGTTTTAATAGTTATGTTCTGTTGGTCAGCTTCCTCAGAAAAAGTCCAACAACCACATTGTCCTCCCTATATTTTTTAATTCATGCAGATTTTGGTGGCAAATCTTAATTTAAGCAAACTGGAAACCCTTTGAGGATAAGCCTCTGCCAAAGGGAAATATTTCTGGGGGTTCTGGTGTAGCCAGCAGATATCAAGACTTCCTTCTTTAATCCATGTATTTGAAATTTGATTTGTTTGAAAATTATGTATAATGTTAACAAGAGCGCTTTGTCTCTCCTTTCCAGATATAGTTTTTCTTCTGATCTCTGGTCGATGGATTTATCACTGACAATACAACAATATTTTAGTAAGTCTGCTTTGACTTTCCTCATTATGACACTTGTTGTTGTCTCCTCTGAACTGAAAACCTGGAACATACATTTTATTCGGATTCCGCCCTGTTCTATAACTGAAATGGTTTTCAGTACAGAGTAATGATAAAGCTGGTGCAAAAGAGTCACCTTGAACATATTTTTTGTAACTATTATAGCTTTTAGGTAAATAGGGACCTGTATTAGTCCACCGCGGAAAATAGTTCCAAACAAATGCACTATTTATTGTCATTTAATATATATTTGCTTAAAAACTACTTTTACTAATTCTTTTTTTTTTTTTTTTTTTTTATAAAATGATTTATGTGACCCATGTTTTAAATGTCTTATCTTCAGTATGTGCTTGAGGCAGAATGCCACAGACAGAGTAGAGAAGTTGAAAAGTATTGATAGACAAACTAACACATTGGTTTGGGTCTTTTCATAAGAAAAACATAATTCCCTGTGTTCTTCATCACAGACTTTTGTTTTACTCTCCAGGCTAGAAAATCGAGTGAAGCATGGGTGACTGGAGCTTTCTAGGGCGGCTGCTGGAGAATGCTCAAGAACACTCCACTGTGATTGGAAAGGTGACTCCCTCATCCTTAAATACCGAAATGGCCACGCTTTAGAATATGCCTAAAATATCTGAGCTTCGCCACCTGGGCTGACTGCTGTGCTTTTTAATCCTTCCTTCCTCCCTCCCCAGGTTTGGCTGACCGTCCTCTTCATCTTCCGCATCTTGGTGCTGGGCGCAGCAGCTGAAGAGGTTTGGGGTGACGAGCAGTCGGACTTTACTTGTAACACGCAGCAGCCCGGTTGCGAGAACGTCTGCTACGACGAGGCCTTCCCCATCTCCCACATCCGCTTCTGGGTGCTGCAGATCATCTTTGTCTCCACGCCCACCCTCATCTATCTGGGCCATGTGCTGCACATTGTCCGCATGGAGGAGAAGAGGAGGGAGAGGGAAGAGGAGCTCAGAAAGGCCGGACGGCACCAGGAGGACCATGACCCTCTCTATCACAACGGAGTCGGTAATGGAGGTGGTGGGAAGAAGGAGAAGCCGCCAATTCGCGATGAGCATGGGAAGATCCGGATCCGTGGGGCGTTATTGAGGACCTACATCTTCAACATCATCTTCAAGACTCTGTTTGAGGTGGGCTTCATCCTGGGACAGTACTTCCTCTATGGATTCCACCTGAGGCCGCTCTACAAATGTGGCCGCTGGCCCTGCCCCAATACTGTGGACTGCTTCATCTCCAGGTTAGACAGGAGGATTTTAGTTTGTTTGTTCATTTGCAATGCAAAGCCACCTTTTCCACTCCAATTCCATTACTTTGTACCTTTTCTTCAAATGACCACCCCCTGACCCGTGCCCCTTAGTTACTGTTGCTATGCATATCAAGCTTTCTGTTCTGCATGCAACCCTGTCTCTGACAATAACTGCACTCTCAGTTACGTTTCGAGGGAAACTTATTTTCTTCTGGATTACGGTCGCCGTTTTAAACAAAACAAAACCAAAAGGCTTAGTAATAACGTTTATGTTATTAAAGTTATGGATGTACATTTTAAAACTTAACGTTGACTTCAGGTTTCACACGGGACACCGATAGTCTCCTGGGTGAAAGTCCCGTGTTTGTTCGACCCGTCCACCCACCCTGACCTCTTTCATACACACACTTCCTTAGATTTTGATTGGAAACAGGAGAAATTATTTCTCTTTTGAAACGTAATTGACTACGCAGTTTCGTTTTATGGTAAGATCATTTTTAGGCGATAAGCCTTCTGCACGACACAACATCAGTCTACAGTGATAACGGTGGCGGATTTACCACTCGAAATTCTTTGAAAGGTTTGAAACAATGGGTACTTGATTCCACACAGAATACAAAACCAGGCTTTTTATTTCTAGCCGACAACCGTCATTCTCACCGTTTCGTATGACTACTGTAGATTTCATCAGCTGTCGCTATCTAGCTTAATAAGATAATATTATCTTTATGAGATTGTCGGAAACAGCATGCTTCCAAATGACTCGTTTTAAAAAGAGGAATTCTGTCAAATTCATGGAAATCTGGCCAGTAGTTTTTCCTTTAACCCTTCTAAAAGACAGACAAACAAAACAATAAACCCAACCAGAGACATTTCCATAAGTAAAAGAAAAAAATCTTGTATCTGCCTTCTGATTCAGATCCGCTCCAAATTGTAATGGCTTCTTTCTTGGCCCATGCTTCATCCTTCCACCATGTTTCATGAAAATCGGTCGAAAAAGTCGTTTTTCCGCAATCCTGCTGACATATAAACAAAACGACAAACAAACAAACAAACAAAACGAACCGAAAACCTAACCTCATTGGCAGAGGTAATAATTATGTGTGTAAAATTATATTTATATAATATTTCCTATTTTCCTATTTCCGTTATACTATGTCCTGATACATTTTCTGTGAATACATTTGTGAATTAAATCTGATTTTGTCTGTTGTCGCAGGCCCACTGAGAAGACGATCTTCATCATTTTCATGCTGGTGGTTGCCTGTGTGTCCCTGCTCCTCAACCTGCTGGAGATCTACCACCTGGGCTGGAAGAAAGTTAAGCAGGGGGTCACCAATGAGTTTGTACCCGACCGTGGGTCGTTGCTGCCGGGCGGAGATGAGCCTGGAGATGCGGAGACGATCCCTGAGCAGACCTCTCCCTCAGTGCTCGACTGTTTGCCCGCGTACGCCAGCGTGAACGTGGTGGGGGCGGGAGCAGCGGAGGGCAGAGCCTACAGTCCAACTGAAGCCTCCCCTGCAGTGATCTCTGTGCCTGCCAGACACAAGATGAACGGCACAGAGTTCCACCCAGACGACTTCCTGTTGGAGGCCCTGCCCACTTCTTTTTACGGTGAGAAAGTGAGTGTCGGGAGCCACAGTCAGCTAACGGCAATGGAGCAGAACTGGAGCAACATGGCACTGGAGCTCCACAATCTGCAAGGGAAAAACTCCTCCTCCTCCTCCTACCCTCCTCCTCTTCCCTCTCCTCCCACCTCCGCCTCCTCCTCCTCTCCTCACGAGGAGACCACTCCACCACTTCCACATGGGGAGGAACACTCTGAGTTTCCTACACTTCCTCGTCACACCCCTCTTTCCCCCCTCGCACCGGAGGAGGCGTCGGTGGATGAGGAAACCACATCGCCTTGTATGGTCCCACATGACGACTTCACCGTGGTCACCAAGGCGGAGATGCATCAGCCTCCCGCGAGAGACATCCGGAAGCCAAGTCGGGCCAGCAAGAGCGGCGGAGTCCGAGCTCGCCCCGATGACCTGGCAGTGTAGCTAAAACACACACACTCACACATTTACACAACCATGCATACATGCTGTGTACACATAGAAAACCTACAGGAGCATTTTTTTCACATATGCTTGACAGCATAAAACCGAATGCACGCATGCCCTCCAGCTAAAGACATGCCTGCAAGAAAGAAACACTACCACATTCAGATGGACGTGGCTGCTTATTTTAATCTCAGAATTATGAACTAGAAGTAGGGATAGAAAGAGTTTGGCCAGACACGAGCTTCTCAACTTGGAAGACATCAGCTCATAGGGGCTTTGCAGTAGGGAGATGCTGTGCACATGGCGGATCAACATGTGAAAACATTTCCAACCATTTACCAACATTTAAAAACATCATGCTTATTCATATCAAAGTTCATTTGAAAAAAAATTATAGTTGAAACAAAACAATGTTGCTCACTTAAAACGTTACACTAATAAAAAACAATGGATGTATGCAGGCAAGGAAGGCAATTAAAACTTCACAGAGAACTTACAAAAAAGTACTAAAAATAAAAAGGCTAGCTAACGGTATTCATCTTCTTATCTAACTCTTGTGGATTACCCTATTCCCGATTTGTTTTTAAGTATTCCTTTAAACACTACAATCAGCCTTTCTTTAGCACACAAACATGGAGAAATGATGAGCCAACATGGCTGCCACTTACTGTTCTGGCCATACTCTCACTATTCTTTGGAGAGGTTGGACAGGGAACGTATAAAGGGATGAGGATCACACACACACACACACACACACCTACAGTAGTATATATATGATATACTATATATATATAGTCAGCACAGACACAAATAAGGAAAGGTTATAGTGATGATGATGATGGTTGGACTAACTAATAAGTTTGGGAGCGTAGAGGCAGCAATACTATTTCCCTTTATTTTCATCTATCTTTCATTTCTTTGCTGGGAGACATCAGAGGAGAGGTTTATTTTTATTGTGACGTGATGATGGAGCTGAGCAGTCCGTGTGTCGTGTCGGAATCTGTCCGTCTGCGTTCGCAACGCTCACGTAGCCTGTAGTTTCAATGAAGAGGGGGACGTACTGAGGAGCAGTCCCACCCTGAGACATAGTCCTTAGGCTTCACAGGCTGCGTCTGTCTGTCTGTCTGTCTGTCTGTCTGTCTGTCTGTCTGTCTGTCTGTGTGTGTGTGTGTGTGTGTGTGTGTGTGTGTGTGTGTGTGTGTTTCAGTACCTGAATCATGTTTCAGTGTTTACAAAATGACATCTCTGCAGTTACATCAGGGTAAACTATATAAAGTATATAAATATGTAAATATATAACGATTGATAGTATTGATAGGCACCACAGGATGTTACACAGAAACTACATTTTAAAAAGTTAGTTTCTGGTCAAGCTGCAATTTATAGTGACTTTTACTGAGGAAATCAGAAGTGCTTTAGCGTTTTCTGACATTGGCCCCACAGGTCACTTGCAAAGATCCAATGTTAGAAGACTTTTAAATAAAGAATACACGATCAAGGGCTTCAACTACATTTACAGCAATTGTAAGCTCTGCAGCTTGAACGGAGCATACAAATCAATACACTTTCTTTCTGATGCTTGTGTTTGCAGTGTGTTACAGAACTGTCGAGTGCCCCCTAGCTGTTCTGTATAGGAGGACTCTAAGTTATTTTTCTAGACTAGCTGTAGATTATACAGTAGCTTTTAGATTTTTTGAAAAAAAGAAAGCGATATGATCTAAAAACGTGCTAACTTTTATTTCTCTGTCAGTTCTTAACAGACATCCCACATAGGAATGTTCATTTTTCCTGTTCTTCTCATTAATTCCTGCCAAAAAAAAAAAAGTAAAACATACAGAAAATGGCTGATATCAATTCACTTCCCAATAGCTTTAATTAATCAAATCAAAATATGAATGTTTCCATTAGGAATAAAAATTCACCCTATTAGCAAGTCAACAAATGAGAGTGGTTTGGGGCAAACAGCGTTTTGTATATCTTTGTGTTTCTCTCTGAGCAGAATATTAGTTGATTATACTTGAAATACTACGACTAGAATACTAGAAAAGTGCTAGATTATATCACATGTGCCTGAATTAGTATTTGAACACATAACCAAAATAACCCAATGAAAGTAAAGAAAAGTCTGATTCAATATGTTTACCTTTCGATATAAACAAAATGTTGTTTTTGTAGTTTTAAAAATAATCTTAACTCAAGGTCCACTTACTCGCTTTTTTCAAAGCTTTCAACCACATCTAACAGTCTTCATTGTTTTTGTAGTTTTGTCCGGGTCTGGTAACCCATGACTCCTAAGAAGAAGACTGTCATGCTGAATGAGTCAGGTCTTAGAGTGCCCCGATAAATGTTTGACTCTTAAATGGTCACATGCATACAAATAAATCAATATACTGGGAATGCTGCTCATCTGCATTCATGGCAATTTGGACCAACTATCAAGCCCAATAGTAAATTATAACTTTTGGGTACAACAGCGATAATAGCGATAAATAATTCTCAGAATTAGCACCGATGCTAACTGCTAAATTTCTTATGTTAATTGCACATTGTATGTTTATCACACATTATTAACGTTGTTAATTATTGCACATTATCAAAACTGGTATACTCAATGTTTTGAATTATGAAATTGTTAAGGAGTAGTTGGTGGATTTTTCCAGCCTCGAGGCTTAGCAAAGCCAAGTGTCTCCTGGCTGTAGCTTCATATTTAATGGACAGACATGAGAGTGGCATCAACCTTCTCATCCAAATCTCGCTAACGAATAAGATTATTTCCCGAAATGGTAAACTATTCATTTAATATATTATTGTTGAGGTACCTCGACTGATCCTCTCCATGCATTTGAGAAAGTTCATGGCTTGTCACTAGTTGTGTTTCCATTCAATTGTCAACGGAATTCTAAGCAAACTTTTGAAATGTCGCAAAAAGAGAAACGTGAATTAGGCGCGTTTCCATCAACTGCCTTGAAGTGAATAAACTAGGCTGTGCAAAATGTAATTTCAGCAGAATCGGCGGTATAGGCTACCCTTTACACATGGCTGTACTCCAGCAGTAAACAGAGCAGAAGTAGTAGAGGTTGCCATCCAACCCATCTACGAGAGAATAATGGAGAGAGGTCTTTAGGAATTAGTTTCAATTGTTCTTCCATGTCAGCTAGTATGTATGTTTCATGCTGTCTGGAGAAGAAGACAATTTAATGCAATAATTCAAATACTAAGTGCTGTCGACAGCGGAAGCAGCTGATCGTTCGTGTGAGATAATATTCGCTACGTCAGAATTTATTCGGCAAAGGCGTTTCCATATCCCATTTAGCGCATCAACTCTTTTCAACAAAGGCAAAAACCACTTCAAGTGAGCGTAAAAACTTTCCCCGCACAGTTAAAGAAGTTTTAGCGATTTTTGCCGTTTCCATGCAGCTTTTCTACTGCGATACTTCAAAATGTGCATTAGGGTTAGAGGGTTAGAGGGTGCTGGAAGCAACGCCCCCGATCACTGGCTGCCATCACTCCGTCACCTTGGCCATTGAGTTGATACCACTCTCAGAAGTTACATATCTCAGCTTTTTGCATTCAGTAAGCAACTAACAGTTCCAGGCTACAAACATGAATAAGTGTTGCAGTTCCAGGGACGTGCGTGGTGCACTGGAGGATCACTGCGTGGATCACATGGCTAATTGAAACGGCCACATTAAACAGGGATTTGCTCCACCTGTGCTTTCCTTGACGAGACACAATGTCCGTAACATTTGATCACTGTGTGGTCTTCAGTTGAGCTGTGAAACTACGCAATGATTTCAGTAGGAACATAAAGTTGGAGATTAAGGCTTCATTTACAGAGAGCAAGGGGCATCTTTAAAACTCCTAATTTGAAAATGTATGATGTCCAACTTGTCATGAATGCAACTATTTCACTTCTACAAACCAAATGAAACACTAGGTGATGATTTAGAGACAAGATGCGGTAAAAGGCACTTACATTTTGGTAAAATTTTTGTTTTTTTCTAAAGATAGGATCAACCACGGAATCGCAATCTTGCTCGTTGCTTTTTGCTGACTGTCTAATGTTTACATGTCTCTGATCAAACTTGGGTGCCAATAAACAACTTCAGCACACTATGGCAGCTGAAGCACTTAATATATTCTTTATAAAATAAGTTATTAGCTCTGATGTGTAAGATTTAACCAAATATATTAAACAAACCAAAGATAGATTGTGCCAAAGAATATCACATTACATGATGGAACCTTATAGATCTTTGCTTGGAAGCCAAACAATCACGGATCCAACCACAAGATCAGTTTAACAACACTTTTATTAATCTGGGGAAAGCACAATTCCACACATTTTTTGAACTGTGTCTCTAAAAGAGAACAAGGTTCATTTGACTTATTACTATTGCTGAAATGTTTTCCATAACTTTGTTGTTCCAAGCTGTCCTTAGTACGTTTGATATGTAGATAAAGATTTGCACAGTTATAGTTATAGACCACTGTTATGAGGATATGAAGATATTATAAATAGAAAAGAAAAAGGGTGTCCTTGGAGGAGGGATATTAACATATTTTTGTTTATTTATGGAAATAACACTATCAAATTAGACTTGGAATGGACAAGAAAATAATCCAAAGTGATTGTTCTTTTCTGTCCTGAATATTGATTGGATACTTTTGGCTGTTCCAACTTTTACACCCTGGATGTGCCTTGAATAAAGAAATCCCACCATGGAAACAGAGGTTGTGTGGAGGAATTTTCATGGTGGCCCGACAAGCAGGGACACAATCTCCCACGTGTTAGAAGCAAAGAACGACCCCTGCTATTACTCCCGTTGTAAAACGACTGTCTTTGAAGAGAAGTGCCTTGCGTCTGAACCGTTTGTTAAAGAACATGTTGATGTAAATGTTCATTTACCTCAGATGTTTACAGAACTGTTACTGAATAAACTTTTTGTACCATACCTGTTTTCTGTCATGGTTCGCCGTTTCCCTGTGACTTCGTTCTCTCCTTTTTCTTTTCCTCTTGTCTAAAATCAAGTACCCATGAATTTGCAAAATTAAGTGTTAGATTAGAAACAGTTTTTACTGTGCTGTGCTAGTGTGACAAAAATAGAAGATAGTGGCTAAACACGGTGACGTCTGCCGGTTGATTCAACATGATGTCACGAGATGGCGTTTAACCCTTTTAAGGACATAATGCGTATCGTCTACGTATTTTTAGCTTTTTTTGCATTTCATGCCCGATTCTTATTCCAGACGTTTCAAAAGTGGTTGACGTTGTGAATTCAAATAAAACTAAGTGGTTTGGTTTATGCAAAAATAAATAATATTTTGGGTTAAAATAAGGATATTTGTCACGTAAATTAAATGACATACGTGAATTAATTAGGCAACGTAAACTGTCACATACGGATGCACGGTTGCAGTTTTGAACACGTGGTTAACGTTTTGAATTTAAACGAAACTACGTTATGTTTAGACAACAAAATTACTCGGTTATGTTCAAGAAAAGATGATGGTTAAAATAACTACATTTGTTACGTAAATGAAGCTACGTACGTAGGTTAAGTAGTCAACGTAAATAGGTAAGCGGTTGGCTTTTGGCGTCCCACGGGACACGCCCAGCCTGCTGGGTGAAAGTCATGCGTTTGTTTAACCCATCCACCCTCCTCCTCATGTGCCTTCATACTACGTCACCTGTCCTCCGTAACCCACTTGCTCGAGCGTTTATTCTCGCGCCGTGAAATGACAAGCAAAAAATGCTTGCATCCATAATTAAATGCAAAATGACTTAATGAATTGGTGTGTTCTTAATATGTCACATGGTAACACCAGGCTGGTTTATTCAGCATTAGATCCACCTTAAATCAAGATACTGAAAACTAACGGCTGGATTGTTACATTTTCTGTACAGTAGACGTTCATGGTCCCCAGAGAATGAACTATTTTAGTGACCTTGTGCTGTTTCCTGTAGTGTCAAAATCTCTACTTGTCCACGAGAAGTATCAAAATCTAATACGCACATTGGCATTGAATTTATTTATCACATCCATGATCCCCTGATGATGAATCCTTTCCATTTTGGCACTTTGGCAAATGTCAAACAATTTCTTTCAGTTAAACAAAATAAAATAAATAAAGTAATGCATGTTTATTATTTAGCATTATCGAAGCTTCACTTATTAATATTACTTGATAGCTGGCAGCTCTGTGTGTGCGCGATGAAAACAGTCTGTACTGTCTGCTATGCATGTGTGTATCTGTGGTGGTGGTGTGTGTGTGTGTGTGTGTGTGTGTGTGTCCTCATGGCCTCGTCCATTAAGCCGTGCTGAGGCCAGCACTTCCTTTATGCTAGCTGAAAGTCCCAGGGATTTTGTCTGAACAAAAACCTCTCCAGAGAGAGAAAAGGCCTTGAATGCCTGCTAATGCCTCCCGACCTCTGGACTCTTGCAGGCTGCTGCGTACGTGTCCATATGGCCCAATATGAGCATGGACAATACTGAAAATACTGTATATTTCAATAATAACATAATCACCATTTTTAGACATCTTAGTCATAAAGGTTTGACTTTTAAAGGGTGGAAATGGAAAGATAGACTTTGATGTTGCACAGAATATAAGATGACCTCACCTTTCAATTTAAAAAATGATATTGAATTTCTCTAAGAAATTTGTTTTGACAGAATATAAAAACCCTGTACACTGACTGACATTCAGATGCCTTTAAAAGATAACAATAAAGCAATGTACCACATAAATACCATATTAGCCTCATTATGAAATTTGCTGAACTAAATAATCCTAATAAAATAACATGGGAATGTTCGGCTATATATTTTCTTTTTTTTCTTTTTCTTTTTATGGGGAGCAAATCTGTGTGGGATTCTGCTGTGGCTCAGCTGGACGAGTGTTTCACTCTCAGTCTACACGACTATGAAGCCTCTTGTGCTTTTACGCAGCACTACTGCTGTTTACAAGGTCAACCTTTCAATCAAAGTAAACATGTCTGTGTCAAGTTTGTTGTTCTGATCAAGCCTTTTTTCCTTGCAAGAAATAAAGTTTTGGCCAGCAGCAATTTCTCTAAATTGAGGCCAACGATGTAGAGCTTCACACCTGCCTGCAGACCTTTTACTGCACCTGCAACTGCAGTAAAGAGGAACAGGAACTCCCTTTTTATGTGTTCTGAGCTGCCAAACGGCTACGGCTGAACGTAGACGTGTCTCCAACAATCTCTTTTGTGTTTTTTTTTATTTTATATTGTATATTAAAACACAAGTAAATAAAGAACGTATTCACCAATTTGCCAAGACAGAAGGACGCACTACAAATAAAACGCACAGAAAGACAGAAACGCTGCAATGTGCTCACAACTGGATGAAACTTCAAGGAAACTCATTGCTTGCGTGTGCAAATGATGTTGCCTGAGCGTTAGTTCTAACTGTCCGTCATCTTGTAGCTTTGTAATACTGTCATGCCGTCCTCGTGGATCTGGGCTGTCCACAGAATGGCCTAATTTTCACACTATAGCAGCATTTAAAGTAAATAGAGGGGTATTTGTGTTGACCAAACTGGGCATGTGCACTTACAAAAGAAGTGTTTAGACTACACAAGGCAGATATCAACAGGCACGTTGGCAACATAGAAATATTTGGTGAAAAGTCCTTCTTAACATGTTCATCACAGTCAGTGTCTGCAGCTGATTCAGTGAATCTGATCTGCTCATTATTACTGGTGTAACACATTCATTTGTACAGTAGGTCCTCTAGTGGCCAAACTCTGTCATTATCATGTTTCCTTTGGATTTTATTCCTCATTGATTTTTATCAGTATATCAAACCAATAGTAAATGTTCTTTTTATAATGAAGATATCATAAATAGTTGACATAACAACTCACCTAATTGAAAGAATAACTCACTCTCCGGCATGTGGTTTACACATTTTATTTTTTCACAACTCTATTATGCATGGGCGGAGGATATTTTTCAAAAGCGGTTTAAATTCCATACTGTCAGTCTGCTGGTATAGATGCCACTTATGTTCTGTTGTGTGAAACATAATATCATCCCAGACTCCTAATCCTGACATCCCATCATTGCTTTGGTAACAATTTGAGGCACCGGGGTGATTCTGCTCACAGCCAGTGTCATGGCACTCTCGTAGTGGTAATACTGCGAGCCCTTGAACAAATTAATTCCTTCTGCATTGCACAGAGCAGCATCAATGTCGGTCAAGGTCATGGGCAGTTCCCGGGTCACGACCCTGGGCGTGGCGGTTAGGTCAACATCCCGAATCGTCTGACCTGTTGGAAGAAATGTGTGTGTAAAGATGTTTGATCACTTGTGAGCAAACATAAAAGGTTATACTGGGTTTTTTTGGCCTTTTTTAGTCAAACCTTTAATGCCTAGCCATATTATAAGAGTCAAGCAAAACAAGTTCAACCCAGAAATTCACCAAAGAAATAAGCACTCAGTAACCTTACCTTGAATTACATGAACTGTGTGATCACCAGGACAAACAAAAGCAGCATCCACCTTTCCCTCAATGCCGAGCTCCTCCTTCAGGGTTTTAGGGTAGCCTTCAATCAGGGTGTAGTGAGCAGCTGCTTTATAGATGTAAATCTGATCATCCTGCAGGGGTTTGGCAGAACGGGAGGTATTTTTGTGTTAACTTCAAAACAGATAAATAGATAGATGGGTTGAGGTTTTTCGAATATTTTTACTGGTTACTTCAAGGTCTACCTTAATCAGGTAAATTTTGTCAGTGTAGGAAAAGACGGCGTCCACCCCGCTGGTCACCTCTTCCCACGCCCTGGTGATTTTGAAGGCGTGGAGGCCGTCACGATGGGTGTCCAGACGCATGTAGATGAGGCCTGAGCAGAGTGAACTGAAGTCTTACTGAAAGCTTTACAGCAAGCTCAGTAGCAAATGAAAAATAAATCCAAAGGAATAGTTTGACATATCGGGAGATACGCTTTTTTTTCTTTCAAAAGTCCAGCCAAAAGCCAGATAAAATGTGTGTGTGTTTAAGAATGAAGCTAGAGCCAGCAGGTGTTTGTCTTAGCTTAGCCTAAAGACTGGAAGCAGGTGGAAACAGCTAGCCTCGACAAAGTAAAAACTTCAAACAGTAACGTCACTACCAATTAACACGTCATATCTTGTTGTTGGTGCTAGCAGCTCTAGCTCTACCATACTAAGGCACAACAGTGCTTTAAGCTAAATGCTCACCAGAGAGCCGCACTCGCCCTCACCCACATGGACACTCCACATCTACCGGTCTGTACAATCCGCTCACAATGGCAACACTAACATGCTGATATTTGACAGGTACATTATTTAACATGGTGAGCATCTATGTTAGCTTGGTAATATTTGCTAATTAGCACTAAATCCAAAGATCAGCTGAGGCTGAAAGTCAAAAAATTGCAACTAGTTGTATTTTCAAACTTTGGCGAAACACAGGCCATCCGTTTCTTCTTCCAGTATTTATGCTAAGCTAAGCTAATTGCTTCCTGGTTCTAGTTTCATACTTCATACATCTAACTCTCAGCAAGAGAACAAATACTGTATTTCCCAAAATGCTGAATTATTCCTTAAAAGACTACTTATTCTGTTTTGTTTGTTTTACTTACCTGCGAAGAAATAACTTTTGCCTGCATCATCAGTGGTGATGGCATCTATTTTGACATCACTGCATTTCAGGACTTTATAGTCACCTCCATGACCTGCAGTCAAATACAGAAGATTGTTTTACAGAAGATTGTTTTTACCCAACATAGGTCTGTTTCTATTTCTTGTACAAAATCATTTAAAACAAACTTTGACTGTGCGTTTTCTGGACGAACTTACCAAAGTTGGGGCACTTCATGAAATAATTGCGGGCGTCCTTGGGGTAGACACTGCTCACCTCTCCGGATACCGGGTTGAACTTGGTGAAGTTGTGTCCATGGAAACAGTAGTAGTGCTCCAGCCAGCGTAAAGCAGAGGTGCAGACGGGCAAGTGGGACCACGTCTTGGTCTTCACTATCTTTGTAGTAATATCATAAATATGCACATCATGTCCTGTGGGGGATATTATTAGTTTTAGTTACCAATTATCTCAATGTGCTCGTTTTGTTCACGTTACAGTAGCCTAATTATATCGCAGTTCGTTTTGACACTTATTTATTTGCATATGACTAACCTGCAACATGAAAATAACATGCTTTAATTCTTAGAAATCAGAAAATGGAAACAATTATGCCTATATAGTCGGTGGACTACTAGATATACTATAGCCATGCTTCTGTAAAATGTAGACGAGTTAAATTTGACTTAGATTTATAAGGCTGTTTACACAACACATCCTCATAACGACAGAATAAGTTCTTTGTCAATTATTCCCAAAACGACCTGTATGTCTGTTGCAGAGTACCAGCGATAGGCACACATTGTTAAACGGTTTTAAGCAGTTTTAAACACATGGTTAACGTTGTGAATTGAAAAAAAAAGCAAATTTGGATGTGACTTAAGCTAAGTACGTTACGTAAGTTAACGGTCGTACATAAGGTAAAATAACTTAACGTGGACGTTTGGTCTGACATGGGTCTCCTGGGCGAAGGTTCTGTCACCCTTTACAGGTCACCAGACTTTGCTCCTGTCATCATTACTACGGCCACCAGAGGTCGCAGCCTAACAATAACTATGGGTCATAATAAACTTCTTGCAAAAACGACCTATACAATTGGGGGGTTTTTTGGGCTTTACGACAAAATGTATTCCTGCTGCAGCTAATTTCCTCCTCTGAGGGGCAGCATTCTCTTTATGATGCTGAGATAACCCATTTATTCCATTATGTAAAAAAATGTTTACAGTTTAATTCCAGTCTTGATTGAGTGAGATGAATATTTCTACAGGGAACGCCAACATACCCTTGAAGAACAGAACTGAGTCGCCCATGCACTCTCCTTTGGGACACTCCACAGCAGCATCCAGATGAGAGGGGACTCCTGGGAAGTCCTCCTGGAGCTTTTTTGGATACCCGTCCTCCAGAGTGTGGTTATAATAGCTGAACACCTTGTCATCCTGGAGATTACATCAGAAAATTATTTGGTACAGATATCTGGATCTGAATTTGTTTAGCAGAATCACATCACAAGTGAAAGTGTCATGTATCATCATCATACCAGGAAAAAATAGATGTGGTCATGGTCGTCGGGGTTCTCTTCATTGTGCATGCGGAAGGCAGCATCAACATGGCCGATGTGATGGATGTCATCCAGCTCTTTAAAGGACTCATTGGAGAGCTGAGCTGGACCATGGAAACCCGTCCACAGGTGGCTACCTGAAGGGTATTTCATTGCATTAATACATATGCAGTTTAGAAAAATATATAAAATTAAACTGTAATAATCCCACGAGAAAATAAAGCGCATCATTCTTTATAAGAAATGTTCCACACCTTTGAAGAAGAACGTGTTTCCTTTCTCGTCAGGAGTGATGGCATCAAACTCAATCCCTTCACACCGGTCTGGTAGAACAGCATCTAAACATGGAGATAATAACTCTTGGTTTAGCTTGTTTCTGTGAGATTACGTAACAGACAGAACATGAAGAACATTATAGACAACCCATTAAGAAAGCAGGGTTATAGTTTTAATATGTTTATTAAAAACCCACCGTCTACTGCTACTTCTTGTGGGTTCCTGGGGATGACAAAAGAGATCTTTATTTTTTCACCACATTACATCTCATTTCCAAAAATCCTTGAGTCATGATGATAGGGGGTCAATCAGTGACACACCACCAAGGTAATACGATGACTCTGCACTCTTGTATTTGTTCAATTGATCCAACCGGTGAACTTTGTGAACGAGCAAACCAGTTATGACATTGAACCTTCTGCTGCCCTGGTTGAACTGATAAAACACAGAAAAGAAGGAATTATCTAAATCAGTTACAGAGGGTGGACAAAATAATGGAAACACTTTACAGTGAATCCTCAAAAGTTGACTCAACATCTCTCTGAAGCAGAAAAGATTTAAAGGAGTATTGTATTGTTTGCATTCTATTATAAGATGTTGTTTTTCTAACGCCTGTATTTTTAGATAAATGCTCATATATTGCTATATTACAGAACAGAAGAAAAAAAACTGGGGAAAACGCAAATGATGTCGGCAGTGAAGGTTCTTGAGGTCAGGATTAGAACTAACACATCCTGACCTGAAGGACCTATTTTGAGTGTTAATTCATTTCAAGATAGAAGAGTTCTTTAATACTCACGCAGGTGCTCCTTTAGTGAGGGCGAGTGCTAAGCACAGAAACAGAGTTTTGGTGAATAGCTCCATGCTGTGCAGTCCTGATGAAGTCCTCTGATGCAGGAGCTGAACCTGCACTTTATACTGAAATGTGTATGTGGGTGGACATGTTGGGTAACTGTGTGTGTGTGGGTGTGTGGGTGTGTGTGTGTGTGGGTAGGTGGGTGGGTGTGTTTACATACGCAGTGTTGGAATTTTAGTTATTTAGTTACGAACAAGCTTTATGATTTACTCATATGATGGTATCTTTATTTTCTAAAAATTATAGTATTATGTCCAGCACCGGCTGTGGACTATACTACCAATATTGTTGTGGAAGCACAATAGCTATCTTTAACAAAGTTGATTTAATGCTGGAAAATCTCAGAGGATATAAAAAGGAGCTTTACTTTGCCTTTAAAGTGGATTTCAAAATAAATTATTGATCTGTTTGGTTAACATGTTACCACTTTGAACTGTGTTTGATAAATACATGTACATTACACAATTAGGATCAGCAAGCTCCCCTTGTTCCCTTTTTTGTGTGATAACGGACTTTTCTGGAAACACAGACGTTTTTGGGAAAACATGGCCCCCAGGGAAATACCCAAAAGCTGATAAGGTTGGGATGGTGGATGTGCAATAGCCCCAGTAACAACAGAATCAAACTAAATTAGGTTTAAACCAAAGTTTAATTATTTTGTCAGAGAAATTGACAGTACAAAAATCCTTAAACCCCTCCCAAGATTAAGGCAACTAAACTGTTTGATATACTGATTACACTGATTGGTTACACTAAAAGTTCTCAAATGTGTCTTGAGTATTGATTAATAAAATGTTTTGCAATATAGGCATAATTCACAAAAAGTAATTCAATATCATTCAGGCACACATCATTATGGTCTACTCTGCTTTACTATAAATGAATCAGGAGAAAACCCATAAGAAACACTCAAGGGTAAATTAAAAGCAACCATTAGTACTTTCACTACTTGTATCTTTTGTACTGAATATATGTGATAATTTGAACTAATCTGTTACAATGTTCTTGCATCTACTGATTATCAAAGTACCATCACCAATTTTGAAATCTCATCAAACACATGTCAAATTAAAGTAGATAGGAGGTAGAGGCTGTCAATAATACTCAAATAAACTTGCATCATAAATTCCCAAGAATATTATATATATACAGTATATATATATATATATATTTATTGCTTGTTATTAGAGATTTAGCCTTCCCATCCTATCACATGAATTAGTCTTAACTCTATCCATGTTTGTTTCTATCTCTGTGTTTGTCATCCTCTGCGGTTCACTTGTAGTGGTAGATCTTGATGCAATGATTCATGCTGTCTGACACGACCATGTGACCATCAGGTAGCAGCGCCAGGCCCCTTGGGCTACTTAGGCTTTCATTCACCAGAGGCCAACCAACACCTTTGGATGGGTAGAAAAGAACACGGTGGTGCTGCTTTCCCCAGTCTGCCACCACGACATCCCCATCATTGTCAATACAGAGGCCCCATGGGCAGGTCAGAACAGGCCCCAATCCAGAGCACACCCCTAGGATTCGGATAGTGTTCCAGCCAGGCTCCAGGACCCGGATGCAAGGGACACGTCCGGTCTCATTTCCTCGTTCGGATACCGCCATGAGCCCAGTTGTGAGACAGGCTGCCACTAGGTAGGGTCTGTGGTACCCGGTCACCACCGTACGCTCCAATCTGGCCCCGGTTTTGGGGTCCAGCTTGAGGGAAGTAAGAGTGCCACGCTTGAGGTCAGCAACCAAGAACTCATCTTGACGAGTAACAGTCACCCCTCTGGGAGCATCAAGCCCTTCATTGGTGGAACCAATCAATGTGCCTCCAAAGGTTTTTAGGAGGCGACCATGACGGCTGAACACCAACAGAGCTCGTTCAGCAGCACAGGTCAGGGCAATCAGGCCCTTTGAGTTCACAGCCACGTCAAAGTAGTTGCAGATGCGGGAAGACCTTTCTGATCCTGAAGGAGACACTTGCTGTACAACATTTTTCTGGAGATCAGTCACCTGAATGCGGGCGTTTCCACAATCCACCACAAATAGTTGCCCTTTGACAGTTGCATGGACACCGCTTGGTAGGTTGAAGTCAGTGCGACCGGATCCTTGTTTTCCAAACTGTTTGATCAGATAAGCTGAGTCGAGCGCAGTTGACCCACCCTCTTCCTCCAGTTCCCCCAAAGCTGGCACAATTCTCTCTTTCTTATCCTTGTTGTATTGCTGTGATTCCTTGCCTAGGTGTAATTTGTCTCCTTCAATGGCTGACATGGAAAGAGATCTGCTCACCTGGTTTAAACTTGAACCCTGTGTAACAGGAGTCTGAGATCTTGATTGTTGTTCTTTAAAACTCATGGTGTTCCTGTCAGATTCTGTGCCATTTCCTTGGCATTGTTCAAGAGTTGAAGGTTCAGAGGTAAGGCACATTCTGTTGACCTTCCGGATTCCTCCACACCCACGTTTGTCACCGTGAATCAAAGATCGAAGTTTACCTGAGAGGTCAGTGGTGGACATTGAGCGGCAGTGCTCTTGCTTGAGGGATCCACTTAGTGGAGTATTCAGAGTATAGGTGTAACAGGAATCTTCACTGTCTACTGGGGATGGAGGGCTTCCACTATCCATTGAAGATTGATTTGATGTCTTTTTCTTGGGTACGGTGAGTTGAGAAAGTGGATGATCTACAAGACTATACCTTGAGAGTGAATCTTTGCGCCTTGTCTTTGGAGATATAGCCACATAACTGCTTTTTGCATCAGTTTCTTCAGAGGGGCAGGATGGTTCTTCGCATGAGACCAAAACAAGGGCCTTTTGCTTCTTCTTACCCTTCAATGTGGAGCGCCTCTTGGTTCCATTATGTCTGCCATCAGATTCATCACCTTCAGATTCTCCTTGACTGGAGACCGGTGGGATAGCAAGGAAAAGGTGTTGCCCCTGTGTGTCTGAACACACAGACTCTACTTCCTCATCTTGGGATGACTCAGATGCACCACGACGTCTTGGTATGGGGGACTTTAAGGTGGGCGATTTGAGATCGTCCTCATTCTCTGTAGAGCTTGACAGATGTAGTTTCCGGACAACACGCATGATTCCACTGTTTGCCTTATTGCTCTCCTCTGGACTGTTCCTTTGCCCAGCTCTGTTTGGCTGTGGTTCCTTTCGAATTTCTAGAGGGGTAATGTTTGAAAATGCTCTATCCCCTGAGTGCAACGCACACTTTTGTCCTTGGACACCACATACACCAATTGGGTAGGTCATACCTTGCTCTCGAATATGAACTTCCCCCAAACTTAAGGTCTTGGACTCAGGGTGTGGCAGGAAACTGACCCTTTTCATTGTTAGAGAGATCTCCCAAGGTTGGGTGACCTCTGCCACTCCTCTTTGGAGCTGATTTTTGTTGGATCCACCAGCGGTACAGCCCCATCTTTGTATCTGTTCCTTCAGTTGTCCAATTTTTCTAAGTTGCTGGTCAACAAGTGACTGCACAACTCGCACAGCTGCAGCATTCTCCCTCTTCACCTGACTAAGGTGCCGCTGGGCTTCTCTGTGATCCTGCTCAACCTTTTCAAGAAGGCGACTCTCCTCTCTGTGAGCTTCAATCGCAGCGTTGTCCAACTCACGGTTCACCTCCTCCACTTCGGCCTGCTGTCGCTCCCTGAGGCTCTGCAGTTCTTGTTCTCCTTGCTCCAGGTTGGAAAGGGCCTGAGTCACCCAGGGAGGAGGTAAAGTAAGAGATATCGGTGTAAATATAGACTCCCGTGGGGTGAAGGATAGGGGAGGTGAGGAGGTCACATCTCTCTGCTTTGGAGTGCTGTGTGTCAGCAGGGCTGAGAACCCAAGGAGGGCTCTTCTCTCTGAATGAGACCGCATCAACATTCTGAATGGTAGATTTGAACAACCACTTGTCACATAGGGTTTCGCTTTTCACTACTTTTTGAGTATGGTCCTGTAAAGACAAAGAGAAAGTGCAAAAGAAAAATGTATTGTCATTAAAACCCTGTTACCATGAAATTAAAAACACCCTAGTCAAAAATTTGATACACAAACCCTTACAACAAAGCATTTAAGTGTATTACAACAAATACGGCTGCTGGTGTTTTTAAAAAAAACTCTACAACAGCAACAAAAGAGTTTAAAATCATAACAAGTGACACTGCGCTACATCTAAATAATTTATCCTGAAATGTTTTGCAAATGCACTGTTCAGTCCTAAATCCAAATCTATCTGACCTACCTGAGGACTTGTGTACATTTCCCTTGCTGTTTTAAAAGTGGGACACATGTTCCCCTTTGTTGCAACTTCATCTACCCAACACAATATTCAGTTTCTCACGAGACTCTAAAGTGCTCTCAGGTAACCACTGTCCTCTTTCTCTGAGGTCAGTGTTGTATTCAGACTCCAACACAGCCGCTGATCACTACAACAACGCATGTCCTAAATTGGATGTTAATCAACAGTTTGTTAAAGCACATCTAACGTACATCTCTCTATTGAGCAAACATTTACCTCAAATTACCAGAGTCATGCTATACATTTTCAGCTACATTTAAATTTATAGCTATTTCCGACATTAAATTAAGATAATTGTATGGTCATTACATGCCAAGGTGAGGCAGAGGGGCTTATGAGTCTTTGTTTGCCAAGTCACTTCTCTTGATGTCACTCATCATGAAACCTCAACAGACTCTAATAGCTGCTTCCGAATGCAGCACAGACCCTCATTGTCACTTGTGGTGGAAACAGCAGTGCTTATCTGCTGAAGGGATTGAAACTGAACTCTGTCTTTCACCACCGACACAAAGTATGTGAGACACTGCCAGGAGAGGGGTCAGACCTTCTTCTTCTTTTTTTACTGAGTCTTTATGACCATGCAAAACGAATCATATTCTGAGTTGATTGTGGATACCAGCGTGTATACTGTATGTTGACAGTGTAGACCTAGTTAGAGAGCCTTTATCCCCCCCTGGAGCAAAACAACAAGTATAAAAGGCTGAGGTATCGGTTTACCACTGCATGTTCACAATAAAGTCCCCCTGGAAACATGTGACCTAAGAGTGTCAGTGGATAACATCGGTTTCCCATGTTTTAAACACAATGTTTAAGATGTTATCTGCGGGGGACATTTGTTGGACGCTGCTCAGGATGGGGGAAATTTCACATAAAAAAAATAACTTAAAGGAGGAATTAGGTGCAGGAAAATAAAATCTTGAGTAAAATAACAATGTTAAAACTATACTTAATGCACACACAGGTTAACAGGTAAAGACTCATCAATCTGTTTGTTTGAATGAGGGGAAATGTAGGTTACGTGTCAGTAACAAATCCCTGTCACTCTCCTGGAGTGAGGCCACTGGGTCTTCTCATGTTACCCACTTTAATGTTGAATGAGAGGCACTAGTTGCTAAGTTACAGGACGGCCTCCGCTGAGGTGCTGAGACTATAGAATAAATGATACCATTCATAATTGAGAGGATTATGCAGGATGTGCTAGAGCATTCCAGCGTATCGAAACTAAACAATGGAGCCATTGACGTCAGGTTGGGGAGCATAAAGCTCACAGGTAAAGGACTCTTCATTCATTTTTATTTCATTTAAATTAAACGTACTTCAGTCGGTTAAAACAAAGATATCTGTCGGCAGCAAAGATATCTGGCAAGCGAAACAAGAGCTTTTATTCAGATTTTAAACTGCAAAATGTATGTATAAAATATAAGATTACACTCGTGGATATACAAAAAAAAAAAAAAAAAGCATTAAAAAGACAAACATAAAGAAGTCCTACCTGAACTCCAGGTGTGTGCGTCTTCCTCCACTGCTCTCTCTGCTCTGTCCTGCAGCCTCCGGTTCTTCCTCCCTCCACCTCTCTCTGTCAATCCCCATCTCACCTCGCTGCCCTCCCTCTTTCTCTTCATTGCATTCTGCACAGGAATATTTGTCAGTTTGGGTATTAATCAACTGACCACACATATTGATTGAATATATGCATGTAAACAAACTTAAAAAGTATCAGAAAAGATGAATAGTGTAGATTTTTTTGTTGTCTAGTACAAACATGAAAATGGATTTTTGTACGATAGCCGGTTTATTATTTTTGGGATTCTGTCGTGAAAGAGTAAAATATAAGAAGAGGATTTATTTTAAAATATTCAAAATAAATACTTACACGTATTTGGGACAAGGGAAATTCTGCTTTCTGTCTGAAGCCACATAAGTAAGAATTATACACTGATTATTAATTAATTTATACACCTGCGAAGCAGACATTTTATTGACACATAGGTAGTTTAACTAATTAATAAATCCACTTTTCACCAGTAAACCACTAGATGTCAGCAAATACAAAGCTTAAAAAAGGAGCAACCTGTACAACGCATGGTATTCTCTCAAATCTAATGTGCTTTAATGAAACATTTCAATGTAAATTGATGAGATAAATTACTTCTTAGATGTAAGTAATGTCCAATAAAGCTACTTAATCTAGTTATTTTCACATTGAATAGCAAGCTGCAGATGGCTGACTCCCGTACTGTAGGTGCTGTTCTCTCAGCTGTAGTTCAGGTGTCTCTTTGCAGTCTATTGCAGGTCTGCACAGGACAATCACAACCATTTTTGATCCCAATTAGAGAATCGCACATATTTACCTTTGTATGTCGGCTTGTGTAATTCCACTCATTTAAAATCTGTGCAGGGTGGACGCTTTGGAAAGTAAAACATTCTGGATGCATCTTCTGCCATCAGGCTGCTCTTCATTTTTTTCTCTTCTCAAGACAAGATCTAACTTTTAGAACTTGAGTTGAGTGAAAATGATGCTTTTACAAAGCAACACTGAGCACACTTTTTAGATGGGACAGAACATTGTTTATAACTCATATGAACACATATAAAGGCAACTGATCAAGTGGTATAAGCTTTTAAGCAGTGTAACTGATTTCCTCTTCTTAAAGGATCCAACATCTTCTCACCAATTATCCTCACACACACACACACACACACACACACACACACACACACACACACATACTGAGCGCTGCCCCCTGGACACAGATGGGTCCTGAGCCATGACTGTTGCTGGATGTCACATGAGGTCCTACAGGCTGCCTGGCTGGTGTTGTGACTGATTATTTCTATCTTCCGCTTTGTCAGGAGAGACGGAAAATTATATCGGCCTAAGGTAGCGCTCCGTTATTGATATCACTGTTAAAAGTCTCCAATCCAGCTGCTCGCCTCCCCTGCAACATCTCTGCAATTAAATTGTAGCCTGTGTGTGTGGCAGAGAGTAATGGGCCCAATAGTTACTGTAACAAAACAATAATGGGATTCAGCATGGCAGCATAACAACCATATATATAAATATCAGTGGGATATATGACGGGGAAGTTAATGGGTTATTATTACCACTCCCAAACAAATGGCTGCATCACAGCTACGCAGGTACTGAGCGGACTTGTTGCAAACAAACAATTAAAAAAGAAGCTTTCACAGATGGAATTAGAGAGGCGGTCAAGAAAGTCATATTGCACTCTTCTCTCCCACTTTGCATACAGCAGGCAATATTAGGTGATGAATATGGTAATGGTCCTCATTCTATTGGGACTATCTCCTTTCAGAGGGGAAGATCTGGTTCTGCTGTTAGATTCGATTAATTCCTCTTCATGCCACTCCTCATTTTTGTGTCCCACCCCCACCCCTCCGCTCCCCCTCCCTCTCTAACACTTTCAGGCCTATGATATTAGACGAACAATCGCAGAAACAAAACGAGCTGGAACAACCAAGATGGGAACAGATGGCACGTAATTGCCTGGTGGAGGAAGCCAGGGAGTCAATTTTTACCCGTCCTGGGGGAGTTGCAGTTGCAAGAAGGGAAAAAAAAAAAAAAAGTGCAGGTGCATTTGTTTTGATCAGATATGGCCTAAAGGAAGCATCTGAGAAATATTCATCACACACACATTAGGAACAAAACGTATTGTGGGTGAGGCCTGGGATGCAATGGTGAGCTTTCACCAGGACAAGGACGTAGATTTGTGGCTCAGTCAAAAGCAGCAGATGCGTCACAAATTAATATCACACTGAAGTGTTGCAAAAACTGTAAAACTTTCAGATGGTAGCAGCCTGTCCTAACATTTGCCAACCTAATTTTAGGGTTTTGTGATAAAGTGTCACTATGAATAATGTGAGTACACTTTGGAATAACTGATATAATAATTAAATGTTTGGTATCTACAAAGTACAGTTAAAACATTTATTTTTTAAAATATCTTATTTTACAGTCTTCCAACAAACACTATTTTAAATGCATACAAATCAAAAAAAAATCCTCTGTAGAAACACTGATTAAACAGTCTACATACTGTTACTGCATGCCAAACATCCTCCATGTACTCATTATATCCATATCCCCATTGGATCAAGCAAAATCCCTTTGATTTCCACTATTAAACATATTGCATACAACATGCTGTACGCCTTTTTAAGTTGCTTAGATTCAACACCTATGTGCCAAAAAGGTAACTAGTAATGCAGACCTTCTACACTTTTTGCAATGCCCAATGTTAGAAACATTTTCTAAGAACATCATTAAAATAACTTCTGATATTATAGAGAACAACATTCTATATAATTATAATATATAACAAAAGTCTTGTAGGAACTAGACTTAAAGTTTATTAACAGTCCGGCTTAGCCAAAAAAAATAACAAGTGGTTTTACTGGGGTTATGTACCTGACTATTTCTATTTCTAACATGTTAATTATGCCTCATCTCCACTGCATGGTTCATCTTGACACGACTCGACTCACTTTTGGTTTCTCTCTATTTAATCTTCCTCTGTGGATTGTCCCCCCTCAGTGTAGGTAGGATTCTCAGCTGATTGCTGTCGCTGCATAAAACTGAGGAACGTCTGCACTTCATCAGTTGTACGCCATCGTGTACAGTATGGTGTAGTTTATTTGTGGGCTGCCATTTTTTAAAATCTAGGTTTTTTGAAATCTAAAATTACGGACGCTGTTGACAGTATCTTGGCATTTCAAACCAGTGGGTCTGTGCAGGATGTCCCGTGAGGGGATAGTGACGATGTTCTCTGACAAATCCGTAGTCTGCAGTGTTTTAACTCCATCTTTCAGTATCAGCTCCGCTCGCTTGGAACCTCACACACGATCCACACATTCAGCTATATTCCAGCTGATGAACAGACCAGACATTTATCATATTTTGCTGAGAGCTTAGCTTTTTTATTTATTTTTAAATCCTTTATTTCCGGTTAGCTCAATCACTCTGATGCAAGTGTTGCGAGAATTTATACCACAGGGTTAACTCTGTCACGACTGACTACAAAGCTTGATAACACTATTTGTCTGCACCCACTTCATCCTTGGACATGAATCAGTCACAAACTGAACTGAGATGAATTTCTTTTTCTCGGTCCTCTAAGCTCTGACCACATCTGTTCAATTACCAGCATGGAAAGTGCATTACCATTGGCTTTGTTGTTGGAGATGCTTGATTTTCTTAGTAAAAACCAGATGAATTTATAATGTTGTGATCCCCTCTGTTGTGAATCTCTTCAGCGGACCGAGGCCCGGGATCAGAATAAGCATTTTGATGAGCTATAGGCCGTCTCCTCTTTTTACAATCCCAAACTTGCGCTGCCTGCCCAATATCAAACTAATAAATTACAGCCCCCGTCTCCCACATAACTCACTGATAAATAAAAAAAAGGGTCTGCCATAGTGTGCAGCTGTGACCCAGGGTTACCTAGCAACAGGTCATGCCCAGACGTGATGCACAAGGTAGAGATACACCTCTAAGGAGCGGGAGAGGAGGGAGGGATGGGGATGGAGGGGATGGAGGAGCAGGGGGGAGGGAGGGAATGGGTCTCATCCTCACTCTCTATGACCCTTGACAGATAGAAAACGCACTCAGAGGAAACGGCGTTTGATTGACAGGGATATTTGAGGAACCTGAGACTCCTTGGTTTCTCCATTACTGTTTTTCTGGCTGGACTCTGAGCTGCTTTATGCCTGAAACAGATTTGTGTAGTTTTATGAAACTATTGACTGACACGTCATACAATAACAAACCTTTTCATTCAGCGACGGCATATGAAAAGACATTTTGACTTAATTAGAATCCATATTTGAGATGTGGCATAAAGAAAACAATCAGATTTAATTCCCCCTGAAGAGTATCTTTCTCCATCTCCTGTATACATGCATTAACACACAGAACAAATTTGCCACACTGAAGTACACAATCAGCTTTCCAACCTCGGCGCCCAGAGAGTTGTCTGATGAAAACCCTAACTGACAGGCCTAAAAAGATTGAGCAATAGCACAAGAGACGCACATCCACAGCGGTGTACAATGTCTTTGCCAGAACAGTGCGGCATGGAAATGAGAGTGTTCAGTCCATGCACCACACCCCCCCCCTCCCCTCCTCCTCCGCCCTTCCCCTGTTGCCTGTGCGACAAACCCTCAAGGGGACTCTGCAGCTGTGTGGGGTTAGCACATGGTCGAGTTAGGGGCCACACACACAAACACACACACACATACATACTGACAAACACCGCCTTTAGTAAATATGGAATATTTATGCTGCGTAAACTGTAATAAGTTGTGCTTTAATGAGGATATTTTCTTTTGGGTGATTTTCAAAAGACTGAATCTCAAATACTGCTGAAACAGAATACAGCTGCCATTTTGTGTTTCCAAATGTTGAAAGCTGCTAAAGGCTACTTAATATTTTTTTACTACACACATTGTTGTAGATACATTGTGTTATCATCCCGTCTAACACTGCATCAGGACCGCCCGTGCAACACTTGATGCATCGCCACTATTATGCATGTGCATGTACTGTATGCTTTTGTAGAAGAAGGGTAACCAGAGGAGTTTGTCTGTCTTAGAATGGGGAGAAAGGGTTTCTGTAAAGACATCATTCCTTCAATCCTGTCTCCTGAAAATGAACTGCAATCTCAATCACGTTTCGAAGGAATCATATTTTTTTTTCCCGGAAAACAAATGTAGTCCGGTGAAAATATGTTTCCCTCGAAACGAAATTTCCAATGGAGATTCATTTTATGGGAAGTTCATTTTAAGAAGACCAGGGACTCAAAGTCATTAAGATGTTAATGACTTCAGCTTCAGGTTCTCAGGCAGCCCATTGCAGAGCGTTGGGCCCTCGATGGCAGAGGCGCTGGTCAAACCTTTTTACAGTAATGTGGTAAAAGATTGCCATGCTCCACCTTGTTTAGTTTAGGCGCATTTAAACCAGCAAAATCTGCAGCCATCTCTAAACTGCAACTCCTTTCTCCCATCTCAAGTTACTAATCAGACTGTAACCAGCGCAAGGAAAAAGAACCCTTAGCCTGGAATATATCCGCTAGCTACACTGGAAACCCAAAAATACTGGCCCTTGCCCCCAGCGGTTTATCGTCGTCAGACCAATAGGTGTCACTTATTGGATAAGAATGAATAGCAGGAAATGAAAAAGGAATAGAATGACCTCTGATATCTCCATTTGTGCTGAATGTGTGCAGGAATAAAATTGGCCTGAGGAAGATGAGCAACCTCAGTAACAAGTTCCCCTCAGAAGCTCCGCGTACACTAGTTGAGATAGTGGGCGACATGATGGGGGATGTGCACCCTCTCATGCAGTTAATGGACAGCATACACGCTGAGGTAATTCACAGCTAGCAAACATGACGTATGCCATCAGAGGCTGGTGTGAGTAAAATGGGCATCCATCACAGATGCTAACAACTCTGATTAAAAATACATAATCTGCAAGCGGCCCCCTGATACCTCCGTCAAGCCATTTTGGGTCTAATTGCAATTGGTCTCCGTTATGATCAAAGGCAAGTCACACCTGCTCGCCTTTAGCTTTCGTTGCACTGATTACACTTTCAAATTTCATCAACGTCAAGTTGATAGATAAGAAATGATGTGGTAAACCTGTTTACTCGTGGTCAACACCATCACAATCCCAAGTCCCGTCTTTCTCCTGGACTTTTACGCCCTCGCTCTGCCTCACACCTTGTTCTTCTGCTTTGAAATCAAATCGAATGTTTCATAGTGCATTGAAAAAACAAGGACAGCAGGCACAGGGGTTAAAGAAAGAGCAGCCGTGAAAGACACAATGGAGCTCACCGACCTGATACAAACACTATATAGAACAGAAATGAGAGCAAAACTGTCTTTTCCCACTGCCTCTTCACCTTACCCACCACCTGTATCTCTCGGGGTGTGAGTGACTGACAAAGCATCAGAAGGAAGAGGACCGAGCCTTCACTCACAAGGCTTTGCACCAAGCGCTCACCCAATTTACACCTCTCCCTTTCCTGCAAACCCCACCCAGGATCCCCTGGTGACAGCACCATGCTAACCGCCACCTCCCTGCTGGCATGACCGTGTGTGTGTGTGAGAAAGAGGGGGTGTGTGAATGTGAGTGTGTGCAGCAGAGAGTGGAAGAAGGCGGAAGAGCACGTGTGGTATCCTTGTGGGAATCAGTTCTAGACCTTGAGACTGGGGACATTTTTTGAAAGGAGATGTCATTTAATTTGTTCCCTCCTTTGTTTTTCAAGGGACATGCGTAGAATAAGGGTTTAAGGTTAAAATTAAACAGGGGTGAGGGTTAAACTTAATATGAGGTATGGGTTATTAAGGAGACATTTAAAGGACAGTTATGGAGGTTGTCATGGCTTCTGCTAGTTCCTAGTTTCATTATTTCGCCCGTTGCCTGTTTGCCTTCCACTAATCTGAATAAACAGATAGCTGCAGATGAATACAGAATACAGAGGCAACGGGACAAGATTTTGGCATCGGAAGCATTCTGCTTTCTGCTTGTAGTTGACCAATCACATTTGAGCTGGCATGCAGGTAAACAGTGCGTGTGGAGAGCAAAAAAGGCGGAACGCATTGTCCGAAATGAAATCTCGGAACTGTGAGAATAATCAATATATAAGCTGTTACAATGAGCCTTATTGTGTCCTTATTTAGTGTTAAATGTGATGTGAAAAATGTTATTGAATTAAGTGAGTACGTCTAGTATAGTGGCCAACTACTGTGAAATAAGATGCAATATTTGTAAACTGTGAAGCGGAAGAGTGCACCACCTAAAAGGGTGACTGAAGATCTGATTGGAGCAGAGAAGCGCTGAGAGGCGTGGCCACGCCTAAGTGCCAACAAGGGGCCAATAGGACCTGGCCCCAGCCAACCAATGGGAGAAGACTATACCTGAAAGGCAGCAGGTATAAAATATGTTGTAAACAAGAGATCTGTGAGACAGAGTAACTACTTAAATGTGGTCTGTGGACAGTGAAATGGTCCTCAGCTGAGTACTTTTGTAATGCATACCATATCATCATCTAATAAATACAGTTAATATGAAGAGAAGTTTTCTGAAATTGATTTCTATGCGTCTCTATTTCCAAATATAAGAACACAACAGAACCCGTCGGTTTTCGTCTGACAACGATTTAGCTGAGCATCGATCGCACCAACTCCTTTCTTGCGTCTCCAGTTGCTAATCGGACCGTAAACTGCGGGTGCACAGAAAAGGACATTTTGGCCCGGATATCCGCTGGCTGCACCACAACCCCAGAAATATTGCCCCTTGCCCCCAGAGGCTGAGCGTCATCAGACCACTAGCCGATGGGTTCCAAGATTAGCCTTCAACCAACCTTTCCTGACATTTCATACCTTAACAGCCCCTCACCTTCCAGCAGACGTCCTCACCTCTTCCCCCCCAAATCCACAGTCACCTAATCCTCACCTGCCGACACAACTGCCCCTCATTCCCTTAATTAGCTCCCTAATATATACACCTGCCACTTTCTCTCTGTTTCTTGTCATATTGTCTTTGAGCTTTTACCTTAGCCTGCTCTTCTCGTCCTGCCTGTTATGACCACGTGCCTTCCTGTTGGTAGCCCTTTTTGTCTGCTTCATATTTAGACCTCCCGGCAACAGACTTCTTCGGACAGTGCTCTCGAGCCCCTTACCTTTTTAACGGAGTCTTTCTTCACACAGTTGCTGTCATTTCTGGTTTGACTTCTACAGTCCAGTATCGATCACATGCAGTATTTCAGCAGGAAGAAGGTCCATATTGTTTAATTCTGCACCTAATGATTTACATCCAGTGCCGAAGTGAAGTGCCAACACAGGAAGTAATGTAGCTGTTGATCCGAAGACACTTTTCACTTCATCATATTTTGACTGTGCTTAAACTTCTGATCTGGCATATAATGTAGCGGGAGTAAAACAAATGTAGCAAAGGAAGTATGCACATGTACAGTTGGGATGATGCTCCACCACAACTTATGTCACTGCAGAGGCTGAACCACAGAGACTCTCAGCTGCCTCAAAAAGAGTCTGCACACTCACTCTAAACTCAGTCCCTTCTGAGCTTAACCCCAAATTTAAGTGATGAGTAAAGGGGCTAAAGCAAATGATAAAAAAAAAAACACAACAACTCACTGACAGGGTTTGAAATGATGTACCTACTGTACGCAGGCCTGTTTAAACATCTTTACAGGATTAGAGTGGAGTTAAACTGCTTTGCGGGCGCAGTTAATTGAAGCGGATGAGGTTTTTAATAAAGCGTGCAGTGTTAGCAGCTGACAAATGGCTCAGCTGACACACAGGGGAAATTGCATTTAATGGCATCAGGTATGTGCTTTGCTGGAGCTTATCACATTACACTGGTGGATGCACATACACACACACACACACACACACACACACAACATGCGTGTGTATGTGTGCAGGTTGGCCCACATAAACACACGCACACACATTAGTTTACGCTTACCTGAGCCAGTCAAGGTGTTTTCCCTCATGGATTCCAATTATGGTTCAGCAGGATGCACATAGGTTGGTAGGTAGGTTGGTAGGTAGAAGCTGACTCACTGCCTCTATTACTGTGACACGGGAACGTTCCGGTTAGCTTGGAGAACAAACATGATTGGTGGAGAAGCTCTCAACGATTTAGTTAAAGCATCAACCCTAATTGCCCATAACCCAAACCACTGCCTTTAGGTAGTTTTCCTTAAAAAAAAATGCAAATTTCTTCTGCTTTCTACCACCAATTAAAGAAAATAAGTGGCTTGTGTGATCCCATCACAATATGGTCTCCAGTTTGGTCTTTGTTGATGATACAAAACATTTGGAAAATCCCAACAGTTATCCTTGAAATATGAAACCTAATCAAATATCGAAGGCGTAAACAAATTATCAGAAAAGCCCTTAATGGAAATGGTGTTTAACCCTTTAAAAAACTCTTTCTGTACCCAGAATTTGTGCAAACCCACTGAACTTTATTTCAAATTATTCAAATATACAACTAGAATTTGATGGAACGGTGCAGCCACAGAAAACACGGAGTGTTGGGTGTAAATATTTCACTTTGTGTAAACATCATAAAGCTTCAGAATATATATTGTTCTGTCAGACAGTAAAATCATTTTATTATTATTTCTTGAAGCTACTTAAGGGAAAACAAAAGGACAGGGCTGTATCTTTGAAGGAACTAACTCACCATTATGTAAGTTACGTTCGTATTAAAGTTCTCTTCCATGCCTGAGCAGCCACTGTACTGTATGTACACACAGGACACAAGGAAAGCAGAGCAGGTGCTTGCCATCTTTAAAAAGAAAACTAAGATGTCGTGTATCCATTTCTTCCTGCTAATGTTGTGTCTGGATTCTCTGGATGAAATAAAGGCAAGAAACTGTCAGAAAGGACAACATGAATTATTTCAAGTGATATGTCGGGAGACTGCTGCATAGATGCCCTTTAGGAGTTGTCACTTTGATATCTCACCCAGTAGTGCACACACACACACACACACACACACACACACAGAGAGAGATGCATGCACAACACACACACAGCGCGTCCAGTCAGAAATTCCTCATATAAGAGGACAATTAGAGTGTCTCATTTTCCTCTAATATCAATCACACAGCTCATGAATAAAGACAATTAGGTCCTCATGATTCCATACAATTGCATCTGCCCTTTGAGCTCCCCCTCCGATTTGGGAGCGATGCCTCTTGGGTATATGGCGCTCTCATCACCGCGACTCAGTGTGAGCCAGCGCAGTCAATAATAGGAGACAAAACAGAGGAGGCAAGGGCCCGGCTTCAGACTAGATCAGATCCTCCGGACGCGTGTCACTCTTCATTAGGGAGGCGGGGTAGCAGGGGATGCCCTTAAGGTGAGGACGGCCACAGAGTCGAGGGAGGGAGGGAGGGAGGTAAGGGAGGGGCGGAGTGGCAGCTGTGGACAATGACAGAATCTGTGTCCAAGGGCCCCTCAGGCCAAACACCAGCTCTCCTCCACCCTCATCTGATCTCTCGCCTCTAGACCCACTGAGGAGGGAGGGAGGGAGGGAGGGAGGGAGGGAGAGAGGGAGGGAATAGATACAGAAATAGACCAGTCACACTCAGTGGACTTTCTATCCAGACTCGCTGTACTCAAGACTCCGGCTGACATTGATGTAACACATCACATCAATGTGTCTAATGTCATATTCATAGAAATGTGATTGGTTTACCTCAGGCATGGGTGGCTCCCCTTACAGCACAGCAGCTTGGATAATGTCAGGTATTAATCTTTCATAGCCTCCGTTAAATTAAGCACTTTGATTCACTTATTATTAATTTATACTGATTGCTGCAATGTTGCCGTACATGCAGGCGAAGGCAGTTACAAAAGGATATCCCTCTCTGGGATTGCCATTTGGGAAGACGGTGATCTTTTCACAAGTAAGAAAAAAATTATTCCGAGTATTGAATATTTCCACTGATCTCAAGCAGGCTTGGTGATTTTTAAGTTTTCACTTACAGATCTCATAATCTTCTATCGACTTTGAATTAAATCTCATATGTGTTGTCAAGCGTCTAAATCTGAGGATTAGATTCATGGTTGTTCAAGTCATTGTCTGGACCATAAAAAATCATTTGCTTCATAAATGACTCAAATGATTAATCAATTACCCAAATTGTTGCAGATTATTTTCAGTTAATCGACTAACAGTATCCAACATTTGAGCCTAAATCAATGCTATTTAGCTTAAAGTTATAATCTTTAAACCCACAATAAAATGTTTGGCCCACTTTGACAGCTGAAACTAATTGTAAACACAATATTGCCAACATACATTTCTTTTAAGTGGATTGTGTGAACTTGCTAGGAACTGTTGCTTATCCACACATCCAGCAGATAGGGGCGAACATTATCCTTCATTTGGAGTTATGGCAAACACAAGTCCCCTGTTCTATGATCTGGCTCTTGGCTGCCAAGTGCTCCGCAGTGTTCACCAGCTACTCGCTAATGTGTGATACGACTTTAATCGAGCTTTTTCTTTTTTTTTTGTGCTGAAAACAGCTGCCTTTCACAATATCACATTGTTTTCACATTGTCACTTGATTTACAAAATGTTGTTTTGCAGCCACTTTAAAATGTCAGGTTGGTTTGGGGACACCTGTGGTTACTGGTGGTAAAAGCGAGTGTGGCTTAATACCACAGCGAATAAATAAAACTCGTCGAGCGGAACAAAACGACAGAAGAGCAACTGGTCTATCTGTTTACAGTGCAGCCAAACAAACTCATATTGTTTTAACGTGTTGAAGGAAGTAGGAAACGTTAGCTTTCACGCGGCTGGAGGTGAGTGCGGAGTAAACAGCGAGGTTGGTGTCAGTGGGATAACATTGGGCTGGATTACATGCTGCAACGTTTTCTGTTAAGCGCTCGTAAGCGATCTGCATCCAGAATGGGAATGGCGGCCTCCGCATATGATAATTACTGAATACAAATACATTATATTGGCTATTTCAGAAGAAATGCTGACTATAAATAGTGCAAAAATGGGGTTTGATATCATAAAGATCACGGATGATTACAACTTTAATTATGTACCGAAGATTGGACATTTTGGACATATGACTACTGTCTGTTTTTGCACCCCCTTCTCACACATCGCGCCAACCACTGCGACATCGACGCAACTGATGTTTTAGCAACGCACACGTTTTTGTCATCAGCAATACATCAAACTAACAACCTCGTCTAAAAGAGGACAATGGTGGCCGTGATGGAGGCTGCGGCGCTCTCCTGCCACATGTAGGTGGCACACACTCGCCTTATTAGCCAGGTCAAACATAATCAGTGATAGACACGGCAGGGCTGCTTAATTATGGCTGGCAGCTGGCAGCGGGGGCCTTCC
>CALSBV010010707.1:434793-461886 GCA_943590825.1 Bovichtus diacanthus
TCTATCTATCTATCTATCTATCTATCTATCTATCTATCTGTCTGTCTATCTTTCTCAGGTGGCAGCTGCAGTGAGCTTTTAGCAAAACCATGTTTCTTGTTTGGAATCTTTTTATCTGTGGAGACTGAAGGTTGCATGAAATGTTCTTTCCTTTTCAGCTCAAGGGCCCCCTGTGTCTCTTTTTTTTTCTATTTGGCATCTGTCAGTTTGTCAGTCATCCACCTGACGTTCTTGTTTTACCTTCAGCTTCAGCACCCACATGGGCCCAGAATGTTTGTATGGCGACAAGGCTGCTATTACAAGTCAGGCTGACATTTCTTCGGAAATGAACTTTTAAAGCCACACTCTGTAACTTTTTAATAGAAGTAATAACAACGGTTTTCCTCTTACAAATGAAAAGTTGACTTCATAAGAAACAAAACACACCTTTGCTGCTGCAGCATTACTTGGTCTGGTATGACCAATAGCTTGTGGGGGCTAATGTTAGCAAACTTTAGGTGTGTTGTACAAAAGACTTTACTGAGTTAGCTAGCTGCTTTTATATTTGGTTTATAGTTAGGTAGCCTAATAATAAAGCTATAATTGATATTTTTAGAATGACGATCAAATAATGTGGAAACAATGTGACAGAGAATCAGCACGTCAATCTGCAACTCCTCTCGGCAATACAGAGCTTTATAGTTTGTTTCAGCTTATTGTTTAGCATTCGGGTCGATAACCTTACTGTTTTGCTTCACTCCCACGGTTCTCATAGCGTCTTCCAGAAGACCCACTGAACGCCACCTGCTCAGCACCAAACAGCAAACACACACAGTAAGCATTTAGCAGCTGAATAGCTGGATAATTCCCTCAGGAGTTGGTGGAGACCAAAAGCAGAGCGAAAAGAGGGAGAATGTTGACCCTACATTTGTCCATTGGCCAGAAACACGACTCACGAGGAAAGATAATGTTGCTCTGTAACGGCTTAGTGTGTAAATGAGCAAATGTTTCCTGACAAGTTCACCATGAAAGGTAATAATATGTCAATGTTGTGTGTACAGCTTCTGCTGCTCCAAAGTGGCACGCTTGGGGCAGGTTTAAAGTAATTGACTGAAGAGAAATGAAGGGAGATCCAATGTGTCATCACACTATTGCATGTAATGCTACAGTGGCCGCTGTTCAGCAAATATCCACCTCGGGTCATTCACACCAATTTTACTGCTGGACAGTTTGTGTTTATTCGCACCAAACAGCCATTATAGCAACTGTTCAGACGTTAGCTGTAGGCGAGCTAGCGACCACTAGCTAGCTGGTGTGTGTGTGTGTGTTGAGTTCAGCCTCTGACTGAACTCAGAAACTCTGCTTCTTTCTATTATTTCCCTCCAGCTCCTCTGCTTTTTTCTTTTCCTCTTGTACGTTTCTGAAGCAGATACATAAATGTGACATTTTCTTTTGCTCAAGGTGAAACATTTTTGACTCACGCTAACGCATCTTTTCCTCAATTGGCGCCACCTCGGGCGAATTTGCGGCCACCCAAGTTTTTGCGCCTCTGAAATGTAGCTTCCCGGACTGTCTGATGACACAGAAACAGTAAAAATGTGTCACTCAGCAGAAGAACCCTCATGAGTCACTAAATAAAGGCAGCGAATCTGTTACATTCAACTAAATTTGCCACTGTCAGCAGTTTTCATCACCTAAGGAAAACTAAATCCAAATGTTTCATAATCATTTGTTTTTCATGAGAACATCATTCAAACCTGACTGGTCCAATATTACAGGCTGCTCTATCAAAGCTTTAAAAAAAAAAAGAAGAAGAAAAGAACCCCAATATGTTGCATCAACAGATTGTCCTCTTCAGAACACAAAACAAGCTCTGCGATTCTGGCATGCCGTGGAGATAGACTTCTGCTGCAGCTTATTGAATGGAGGAGTCCATCTGCACGTCGCCGTGAAGCACTACAAGGCCATTTGTGCTCCTCATCCCAAAAGCTTCCGTAGCATCAGTCCTCTTCAATTTATTCTTTACAAACCCCCAGAAGGGGCAGGGGAGAGAAAAGTGACAGGCGAAGCCCAAACTGCTGAGGGCACTGAACAGCCTGGCTGACAGTGTGGCCGGTGCATGCTTGTGTGTGTGTGTGTGTGTGCGCGTGAGAAAGTACCACGTTTCGCCACAACACCCCCCCCCCACACACACACACACACCCGTATGCACTGTGGGCTTATGTAATGGTGGAGGCCAAGAAGTGACCATATGTCAGGAGGTGTGTGCAGACAGCAGGGGATTATTCAGCGGCCATTATCGGTGTCAGGACATCCTTCTCCTCATCATCATTCAGGTACACACACACACACACACACACACACATTTAATTCTGAGAGCTCACTAGCTCTGTGTAAATTGGACAGGGAGAAAGAGTATGACAACAAACAGCCATATGTTCACAGTACGAGGAACAACACTTGGGGCTTTTGGTGCTGCCTCATTTTTTCGCCCTCGCTTTTATTCTCCACATTGTTGGGTATTAAGGAAGTGTTCATGTTCAAGGGGAGAACTCCCCCGTCAATATTGCAGCTCTGCCCCCCCCCCCCCTTTCCTCTCTCATAGAGGTGTGTGTTTGTAGGTGAAGCGTGCACATCCCTGTGTGTAGTATGAAGGGTGCTCGTGCAGCAGAAGTACAAAGCCTGGTCCATGTGTTGAAATGCAGCCCCCGGGATGGGCTGTATTATCCCTGCCTACTTCACCAGCAGGGTCCCGGGGCTCGAGCTGGCTCGTGGCCCTTTGTCTCCAAACAGATGGAAATGGGCAGAGGAGAGGAGAAGTGGAGAATCAGAGAGAGCAGGAGGAGGAGGATGAGGAGGAGGAGGAGGAGGAGGGGGAGAATAGAATGGACGGAGGAAGGAGAAGGGGAGGGGAGGGAGAAAGAGTCAGTCTGTTCTCATTAAGTGCTGTATTGAAGACGACGTCCCCCCACAATGCGTCAGCAGCCGCGGATGGTCCCCGTCTCATTCAGACTCACGCTCTGACCATCTGTACCGCCGGCCTGTCATAAGGTGTGGGTGCATGCATTAGGCGGCGGCACACGGCCCAATCTGGCGAGTTAAAACGGTGATATTCATTGGCTTTCAATTTGGTTAAGATCTTTTAAATCCAATTGTTGGGCCTTTGTCGAGCTCGCCTCATTGGTTGTGAGTCATCGTGAGTCAGGAGGGGAGTGTATTCAACATCCTGCTGTCCCGTTTGTCAGTCTCAGAGGGCACAGCCAAGATGCAGATTTATAATTACTGAATCATAAAGACATTATCTCAACTTTAACCCTCTGTTATAAGGACTGCAAAATTAATTGTTTGCCCTGTCCTGAACTTAATTCCAAAACAAAACATTTTATCATTATTGCAGAGCAGAACGGTCAATAAGGGCTGCAAGTGATGACTGTTTTTTGATTCATCTATTTTTAGTTTTAGTTTTCCGATTGACTGATTATACATTTGGTCCGTACAATGTCAGCAAATAGCAAACATTGCAAGTGTCCAGAGCCCACGCTGAGGTCTTAAAGTGGCTTGTTTTGGTCAACAAACAAAGCCCGGAGATATTCAGTTTGTTCTCAAAAGACAAAGAAAACCACAGAATATTCACATTTGTACAGTGAAAACAAATAGTTCAATTGTTTATTTATCACCAAAGTAGTTGCTTTTGTTAGCCTTTCTTATATTAACGAGTCAAGTGCAAATCTTGTATTTTATTTTTCTTGTCTCTTCACATTAAGGGCCAAAGGGAAAGCTCAACTTTTTAGACGGCCCCCCTGCGTAAAATTAATTGTGGCCCCTTTGAATTAAGTAAAAATGCAAGAGCTGCCTTAAGGCCCGTACTATTTCAGGTTATATTGTACTTTAGTTGTGCATTCTGCTGCACACATTTGCAGATAATTGCAATTGCTTCTTTGTGACTGTTGTTGCATATGGTATTTGTTCCTTTTATTGTGTGTTTTCTATGCTTTCCATGCATTTTTATACAGTAGCCAACATATACAGTATAGTAGATGTTCATAATGTATACAGCATTCCAGTTTTCAAACATTTTAAAACCTACTTATGCTGTTCTTGTACTTCAGCTGCTGTGACACTTTGTGTCAGATGGTTACAAATCCTTGAAAGTCCACGCTCAATTCAGCTTCTCATTTTTTGGTTAAAATTGCCAGAAAGAAAGACATTTGCCGTAAACAAGATGTGGATATTTGTATGAAACTTATGAATTTACATATATATATATATATATATATATATATATATATTTATTTTTTTTAAATGTCATTCCATCTCTATAGCCCACCCTTAGCTATAACCAGTATACGTACACCTACTGGGATTGGGACTTTAACCCTTATTTATCACACACTGAATGTAATTGGCCCCTGAACAGAGAATCTCATCTGGCTGACTGTAAAATATCTCACATTTACACTGTGTGTGTGTGTGTGTGTGTGTGTGTATGCGTGTGGTCTCATAAACTGCATCTCTTCCCACTTCGTCTTCATTTTTACACGCGTTCATTTTTCTCCCCTATTTACCAAAAACCCCTCTAAACTCATAAAGTCCGTGTCTTTGGGGAGGAATCCATCCATCTTCCGGACACCAAATTGGATTGATCTCAGGGGCCCCCACCTCGCCTTTTCAATAGGGGCCATCTGCGCGCGCTTTCCGCTTTAAATAGGCCTACACGTGAAAAAGTGACAGCACGACTGCTGCTCGCCGTCACACGACGCGCGTGCCATTGTAATCTGATTTCATCGCTTTCACTGCAGCTGATTGCTTCACACACCCGGACACGGAGGTCTTTTGTTAACTTGTAAATGCTATATTGATTTTTTTAAATAGTTTTAATTAATAATGTCTATATATTAACTTTTTACTTCCAACTTTTTACTTTCCAAATGCGCCCTAATATATTCCTTTTGTAGCGGCGGTATTTATTCCCAGCCATATTACTTGTATATAAGGCCACTATAAATCCAGAAGTGCAATATAGCAACTAACTTACTGTTTTTATAGTTCACAGCAAAAAATACATTTCTATTTATAATATATATCTTTCTTAATTTTTGGTTGTTGTGCGATGACAATAAAGGAATTATGTTCTACTTTTAACCAAGCTAAAATAATTGTAAAATGAGATGCTACTTCTGAACAAACAAGCAGATTGACACGCAACAACCACAAATAACAATATGATTTAACTTCATCTTTTATTTAAAAAAAACATTGTAGGTGTAAAATACAGCAAATTTCGGCCTTGAGGAAACATTCTTTCAGTTTTCTATAGGCCGAGTTAAGCTTCCCGCTCATGTAATAGCGGCAATGTGCCACATGGTGGCGCACTCATCTTGAACTACGATGCTTGGCAGCTGCTGATGCACAGATTCTGATAAAGAATCCGCATGAAATAGATGTTTATCCGCAAAGAATGAGGGTCAATTATAATAAAATAATAAAAGAAAAGAAAAGCAACCAAATAAAACAGGTGTTTGGTCTGTTATTCTTAAATAGCTTATATCAAATATCGTTCATGGTCATTTACCAATCTGACGAAAAACATGTATTTTATTTATTTATTATTTTTACCTTTTCATACATTTGTGTATATAAAAATATTGATAGAGATTAAACACACTTTCCCCGTCTTCCATCCCCCATCCTTGACACAGCATGGGTGTTTATTTGGCTCTCCATGGGGAGGGAAAGGGGTCGTGTCCCAGTCATGACCTCCATTGTGTTCTGGAGGGGAAGAGATATATCTCAGGGTGTGTGTGTGTGTGTGTGTGTGTGTGTGTGTGTGTGTTGTGGTAAGGATGCAGTTCAAAGGAGGACAAAATATTGATTCATACACAGCCGTGTAATTGCTGGAGGCATCAGTTGCCTTGTGGTCTGAACTTCCATGTGTGTTTGGAGTCTGGATGAACTGGTGTGAGACCCCCTTTGTCTCGCGACACAATAGAGGACGAATGGCAGCAACAGCAGAGTAATGTGAAATCAATTGGTGGGGATATATGCTTTAATTGATTTTTTAAATCTAGATATACTTACCGAGGTTAAAGGTGCACTAGTATAGGAATTGGAAATTGGGTCTACTTATTTACATGCAGAAGATGTTAAAATGTAGTTTCTGTGATTCACAAAAGCATGTCAATTTTTTATACAATACTGTTTAATAACAACCAATAACCAATCAGGGTGCAGCATCTGGACTGCTCAGTGAGTACTTCTACATTTATTCCTTTAAATCAGTGTTTCCTTTTTGTAATTGTGACCCATTAAAGCTACAGTTCAACATTTGGGGAAAAGGTGCTGATTCTCTTTCTTGCCCAGAATTATATGAGATCCAGTGTTTATGCTAAGTTAAATTGACTTGCCTCAAGCTGTGTATATATATATATATATATATATATATCAGGTACAATAAGAATCAATAAGAATCATTTTGTATAGCAGTCCTATTCTGTTCATTGAATTGTGACCCTCTGGTTTTATCTTGCGACCCCTTGAAGGAGTCCCGGCCCCCAGGTTGGAAACCACTTATCTAACTAGGCTGGATGGTTTTGCATTATTTGTTTGAGCCACATTTTCTTTTTCAATTATGATTTGTATTGTTTCTTTCACAGACATCCAAAGTGGCAGTCAAATGTATTTTACAGATAAATATTCACACACACAACAACAAGACAAGACTAAAAACAAAAACAGCGCGTACAAAAATAAGGATGTGCACAAAAGCCACAGGGTAGTTGTTGGCAATGAAAATCTTAAGTCCCAGGCGCCTCCAACAACGCAACATACGACATAAAAATGAAATAATGTAATAAAGTTATAAAATAGTGCAAGGATGTGATGTTGCCTGGGGTCTGCCCGTCAGGAAGTTCAGGATCCAGTCACAGAGGACGCTGGTGAGCCCGAGGTCCCTGAGCTTAATGACGAGCTCGGAGGGCACGATGGTGTTGAATACTGAACTGTAGGCAATGAACAGCGCTCTCACATACGTGTTCCTCCGGTCCAGGGGGGGCGAGGCCAGTGTGGAGAGTGAGGGCGATGGGCTCACAGGTCACACTTCATTCAAAAGTATCTCCAAAACTGAAAATATTTCAACTCTTCAATGAATCTCTTTCTCTGAAGCCACTTGGACACTACAGCATTCCTGTGTTTCATGTCAATAAAAACACCAGTGCCCCCAAGCTCTTCCTGTAGCACTGTGCAATGAGTCACAGCAGCTTTAGCAGTAGGGGAGGATCAGCGTCCAATAGAAAATATTTCTGTGTTTTCCTGTATTATAGGTTATCTGACGGAAACATTTTTACATTCCCTTTTAAGAGGCCGCTTCAAGGCCTCAGTGACTTCATTGTGTCTCTGTCACTGACTGTGTCCAGGCCAGATTGCTATCACTGCGCTGTTTAGTTCTGCTTTGAGTTAGTGAGTGTTTGTATCACTGTTTACCTTGTTCGGCCTTATGAGCTGTGACCAAAACACTTTCTTTGCATGAGTGGACGAGAGAATAGATGGCGCGCTTGTCTAAGTATGTGAAAAGCTTTGTGAGAAGTCTTTTGTAAACGTTGAGAATTGAATAGAATTGTATACTAGCAATGCTATATAACAAGAATAGAATGTAACCTTTAAAACAAGTTTTGTTTTTTATATATTTGTAATACGTGGGCTTGGTGTTCTGAACCGACTGCAACATGTGCTTTCTCTGCAGGGAAGATGTTCCAGCTTGTTTCCATGGCATCAACACTTTTATTTGATCGCTGTCAATTTTCGCCCGTTGACATGTGTGACATCTATGTAATGCAAATCTAAGTCTTGTCGAGGCAACTGTGTGAGATCCTGGCATTCTCCGCTCACATCTGCTTGTTTAGACATCGCTGATCAGAAAAAAAAAAGATTGATCACAAATCACCAGCTTTGACCAAAGGATTACAACATTATTTATAGGTGTATTTTATCTTTCCATAGGAATACGCCAGTGCTTTTTGCGCTCACGTTTTAAATAGGCTTTTTGAGGAAAGTGGTGGTTCATGGGTTAAAGTCAGGGACACCTATACGTGCACTTACGTCATCTAGGGGAAATTCATTCTTCTGAATTTTGTACCTGAGAAGTGAAGATTAAGAGTGCAAAATTATCAAATGAGCGTTTTATATACATTGAACTATAATGCTGTTGTATGTTTACTTGGTTAAAGCCCCCCCCCATGCACACACACACTCAAAAATGTGTTTTGCTTATTCTGAATAGGAAGTTTGAGTTTCATGTATGAATGATGTGGAGTTAGACAGTAGAAGGCTCTTTTCACTGTTTCATTGTGCTGAGTTCAGGACATGTCCATATGAGATGATTTTGGGACATCACAACTAGTTTGGAAGCCAGTCATGGTCCAATAATAATGTTAATAATACTAATACTAAATACTAATACTAAAACTTTATTTATATATCTACATATAGATATATTTATAGCAGTTTTATGCAAGAATTGAGCACAAATTGCCCCAAATAGACATAGAAACAGGGATATAATGCCTAATTAATAAAAAAAGATGGAAAATAAAACACACTTGATAAAACTATTAAAACATAAGATGAAATAGAATGCATATATTGTATAACATAGGATATAAAATAAAACCCACTGAATAATAATTCTAATAATAAAAAAATAAAAAAATTGAAAATATTAAAATCAGTACCCATAATTGACTGTATTTAAAAAACAAAATAAAAAAAAAAACTTTTGTGGAAAACCCTTATGGACACAAATGATCATTCAAAGCAAAACATTTGAATATTTCTTAAAACATGGAGTCAGGAGTGGTTTTTACGTTTATATTTTTGCTATGCTGTAACAAACTAATGACAAATACCTTAAACTACTCATCGTTGGGACCCCTCCTGGTGCCCACTTTGAGAATCACTACCGCCCCTCTATACAGTATATTACCGTAATGAACTAGCTCAGTGTACAGCAGGTTCACTTGTACTTGTGTTTGTAATAACGGCAGTGGCTTCACGTGTTGAAGACACCCCCCCTAGCGCCATATTTCCGCACTACAGCCCATATGTTGAGAAGCACTGCCCCCTGTGAAATTCCTGACTGCCAGGGTGATTCCTCCGGTCACCAAGGGCTGCTTCCTACTGTAGGCAGCGTCGCGTGCGCTCTGGGGCAAACTATTTAATAACCCTCTGGATAAATGATCAACTACGGCAATGATATCTCCACCGATAAAGGGTGAGTTGTGATTCAATACAACGCAGGAGATAGTGTCAGTCAGATGTATTCTGCAGATGTTAGTGTGCGGGCTCAGTGGTGTGTGAAGCTCTATATGTTATAATGTGCTGTCTTCATTCTTAAAGCCTGCAACATGTAGGTTACCGAGCCTACCTATTGTTACATACACGGCACAAAGGCTGCTGTTCAGGGTTACACTGAATACGGGTTTTTAAAAGAAAGACTTGGGAACACGCCCTTGCTGTCTTTTCCTACCTGTATGAAAGGGAATCCTTTCAACTTGGTTTGAATGTCCTCAAACTGCGGTCAGACCAACGCTCAAACCCCGACCGGGGAACTTCACCGTATTTGTTCATTTGTCGCTACAGTTTGGAGTTTGTCAAATTGTCCGTTTGGTCAAACATACGGTTTTTTTTTATAGCGCCTCTCTGAGCCAGAAACTCCCAGAGCCACTGTGAGACAGTAAAAAGTCAACTATGTTACTATGTGCGGTTGACTGGATCCGCATTACCCCGCTGGTGCACCGCAGCTCAGCTGTAAACTGTGACCTGCGGCGGCGGAGTTGACGCGGACGGATACATTGTAGCACTGAAAACAACCGGTAAGCCAAAAAAACCCAGCGGACCCGTTTGGAAGCACTGTAGCCTGCTTTGGGGTTTCAAGTAGCCGCACGTATAGGTTACTGAGGTGAGGGAGAGCAAGAGGGGGGGCTTCCGAGGCCACGGTGAAACCAGGGAGTTTCCTGCCTCTAGGTCCGCCTGCCTGGCGGGTCACAGGTAGGGGCTGGGCTGGTAAACCTGCTCTGGAGCTCCACCAGACACAAGTGACTACTGGTAAAGTAACACGTATATTTCCTCCTCGCATAGCCTACTTTCCTCTATGCTTCAATAATTCTAGGCTTAATAAAGCTCCTCATTTTGGTTTACTGTCCAGAGTTAAGCTCAGTATCTTATGTTCTGTTTATTAAAATGTTTTATAAGCTAGTTGCTGCCATGTAAATTGGTAAGAAAATGTTAAGCAGGTGCTTCAGTAGCACGTGTTCAGTCTGGTGACTCTTAATTAATAACCGTTATTGGTTTTTGTTCGCTCCTGGGGGTCTTCATTTGATATTTGTTAAACTTGTGATGTTACTGGACAGAAACTTACTGTTTCTAACTTACTTACTTACTTGAATAGCCAAACTTTACACAATGAAAGCAACAAGATTTTTGTGTTGTTTTAATATTAAGCAATGTGAGCACTAATCTGCTCATTTGCACTTAACCATGTGTTCTAGCAATATAAGGTCAAAAATAGTCAAAATAAAAAAGAAGAAGCCCATCACAATGTTACAGACCAAAACTAAAATATACTGTATTTACAATGTTTTAAAACCAAGGAAAAGAAAGCAAATCCTCACATTTGAGAAGCACACAGTTTGAGCTATTTTGCTTGATTTAAAATGACAAACTATTAATCACCTGTCGAAACAATCGATTTATTAACAAAGTTATTTACAACTAAATATTATGAAAACACTGCAAAAAAGAATAAAAAGGAGACTGAATGGTCATGCTTTCACATTATTTAATATGAACACTGCAATAAAAATAAAAAGCAGTAGGGACGCTCTGCATCTGAAATCTATGTAGCTGAGCAGAAGCTGCACAGTAACATATTCTGACATTGTGGGAGCCCCCGCCAACACTAAACGCTGAAAACAACTGGTTCTTCCTCGCCGTAAATTATGCAAGACCCTCATTGTCATGACGACTTGTATGTTCTGGATGAGCTTAACATTTGAGAGTTTTGCATGGACTCTTATTCTCGTTCCTACCCAGACAAGTGGTGGCGGTTGTGCGTGACAGCTGCAGGGAGAACATCGATGGCAATGATTACACCTGTCAAGAGCTCTCAGATGTGAGGTGTGCGCCTGAGCGTGGCGAGCTACATGGATGTGTTGCCTGCCTACAGAGCTCACAACATGTATGTTAATATCAGCTAAAAGCATTTAAGGTTCCAGGGTGAAAATGTTCTAGACGGTGCACTTTAGTTGGACAGAGTTATTCCAGTCACATCACTTGTATCCGCGGTGCATAGTGCCGCATTAGCTAGTAACGCAAGCTGTCAGTCAACTACAACAGCCTTTATGTTGCCATGGTGATTCTGATAAACATTATCTCCATTTCGCTGATAGGTCAACTGTTGGACTTCTTGGCTTCAGGCTTGTTTCCAGTGCTGTATTCCAAAGAAACGCTGAGAAAAGTTTATCTCTTGAGAGGAAACGGCCAAAATGTCCGTGTCATTTTCCTGCTACTGTCTGTCAACTCACCGTTTTACAGTCCAGCTATGACGAGTGTGCTCTTGTTCTTCTACATGAGATAAATGAGGACACCCCTGGGGAGTTTTAGGCAGCAGAAAAGTCACATTCACAAGGTAAAACATCATGAGGGAATAAGAAGCTGTAGAAACGCTGGTAATATCTAAATATTAAACATAAGACTATAAATAAGTGTGTTAACAAGTCGGCCTTTTTAAATACTGCCAGAGTTTTCAACACAATGGAATATAAATGCACTATTTAGATATAATTCATCAATATTCCATGAAGTCTATCTTGTGCTTTCTTTCTTTCTATATCTTTATCTCCAATGGCAATACAAGTCCATAATTCCACTCAGAAATCTAAGGGGGAAAATGTTTATCCTCCTGACTCCGAAACTTGCCCGACAATTATCACGTTTTCCGGTTCTTTCAGCATTAAAGTGATCCAGTGATGTTGTCAGTGCGTCCATGGGTACATTGCATGTTAACAGCTGATTCGTCATACTTTTAATGTCAATTTGCCAAAAGCAATTGTCTTGGTTTTGTCTGAGGGTGTCCCACAGTGTTGAAAACCGCTGGTTTATAACAACTACATAACTCCAGCTGGTTTATTCACTGACCGCTCAGGATCAGCTCATTGCAGTTGCCTAGTAACACCAGCACAAAAATGCAACAGGTAAAGGCCAAATGTGAATGAAGCACAAGGGTGTGGGTCGGTGTTAGTCAGACATACCTGTTATTGAGAGCAGCGAGAAACTGATAGCGGTTTGTAATCAACACTGCACAAAAGGTGCATGCTAATGATCCTTCGGACAATCGGATGTAATAATCCAATCTCTTGAAATGATAATTCCATATAATGGACTCTGGACCTGCTGCTGTTTCTCCCCTCTGAGGGGTTAAATACGGTGACACTCGGGGAATGTTGATTGAATTCCGCAGAATTAATGACCCTCATTTGCTCAGTCATGGACAGCAACACAGCGAGCATGTGACCAGGCCAGACTTCCACAGTGATTTGCTTTAATGTTTCCTCGTGTCCGGGCACGTCTCGTGACTGCGGCCGTCACGGAGTTACCTTCTCTCGAGCTGAAGAGAAGTCATTATTGTGCATGAGCTGATTGTCTGTAATTATGTCGCGAGGAGAGGTGTTATCTCAGTAATAACAGAGGCAGAGCTACGAGGGCGTCATGGTTACGGAGGGTGGGGATGAGGCGAGAGGGAGAAGTTACTGGCTGGGAATAAGCTTAATTTCTATGAATGACCGCAGACATGTTTAATAGATTATGTCAAAAGGCCCAGCCTAGTTATCCACTATAAGTAGTTGTGTGTAAATCCCTAATTTAGCATGTAAACCCATCATCTCATGTTGGGTAAACATAGGTCATATACACCATTAGCTCTAAATTCGTGTGAGCTTTTAATAGCACCTTTTGTTCAAACTTCCTCCCAAGATCACATGTTTTCTACAGATTCAGCCCTGATGATTCCAATTGTCATACATTTGTCTCTTTTTTTGCTGTGGTTCTGTTGGATTATTATTATTCTAAAGAAGAGAAACTGTTCTTTCCAATACAGATCAGTGTAAAAAGTAGTGTTGGAAATCAAAGGCGTGCCATAAAAAGGCTGTGGGATTTCTGGATTAATCACTGCAGAGTGTGAATGAGCTACACGGGGGCTTTTCACTTCTATTCTGCAGAAAGAACAGATGAATGGCTCGCCTGAAAGGAGGTTTTGAATGAAAACATAACGGATCGTTTTATCTGGTTCATTAAATGCTTAATTTGCCGCTCTACACAGGGAAACTAGAAGTACTCTTACTGCTCCTTGCTGGACTCCTACTCCTACAGTAAGTGTGTCTGCAGAGGTTCAGGTCAGTGTGCAGGGCTGCACCTTGGTGCTTCACTGACTTCTGAGTCAGACTGACTTTAAAAGTTTGTTGGTGTGTTAAGGGGTCAGTAGACCCAGTAGGTTCTGAGTCAGTCATCCATCCCTGGAGTTTCCCTAAACGGCTTCAGAAAGGTTAGTTTCGAAATGACTCTTGATCAGCTCGAGCTGCAGCCATAACAATACTATGCATTCTTGTGTAAACCACACAGAGCAAAAACAAACCAAAAAGAAGTAAAAATGAGATATTGAGAATAATGATGAGATGTTACACTACATACTGCAAAGCTTCAGCATTTCCATGTATTCACTTGAGCCGTTGATAATCGACTGACTGTTTTTGTTGGACGTGATGTGAAAGCTGCAGCCGAGCAGAGCTGATGTGTTTACGGCGGCGGCTGACAGCAGATGTCTTCTGGCTCCAGTTTAACTTCGCTGTAGCGCCACGCTCCGAGATGAAAGTATTTTCTTGGGCTGTTTTACACACGACTGTCTGTTTACATTGCCAGTTCAGGCCGCTGGATGTTTATCCCGTCCTCGAGTATACGCTCAGGTTGTTACACCTGTTAGCTTGTGTGTTTTTGTTTGTTCCTCCGGAGTGTTTTGTAGGTGCATTTTCACTCCCTGGTGCTGTTACATCAAGGAATTTAAAGTTTGGCACTCAGAAGTTTTCCTAAACAATAATTCATGTTGAATAAAATGGCCTTGGGAGAGACTATGCCCTTCATGCTTCATGATTGCTGTGATAATGTTGCCCTTCTTCCTCTCACGCTCCTCGTTGCCAGTGTTTGCCAGGACAAACAGACAAGCCGGCAGCTCAGCAGGGGGCTTAGATTACTGTGAAGAACCTGCCAGGGCTCCCTGCCCCCCTCCCTCCCTCCCTTCCCTAGTGGGAGATTCCTATTTCAGCTTCGGACTCTCCCTGTAAACTTGAAGTGGTTCCGCTTACCAATTTTCTCTGGCATGGCAAAGACAGAAACCACATGTGAGAACACCCGCAGATCCTGTTTCAGTTCAATATAGACCTCAGAGCCAGGCTTCTCGCTGGGCTGGTGGTGAGGACGGTAGTGAAAAGTTTTCTCAGCGTGAAGTATCTGATGATTTTGTGAGGAAACACAGGAGCAGGAAATAATCGATACTCTCTATACTGGCTGCACTCTGATTGAACCTGGACCACGCACTCATTTAACCCTATTAATCCCTTATTTAGCCGCGGGCCCTCGCTTTTAAGAGGATTAAAACAGGTGATGGAAATGCCTCTGTGATTCTGTCTAGCTTGCTTAGCAGTCATTATTCATTGGGTAAATTCCTGCAGTCGAGCATTAGCAATGTTTGGCCACTTCAAGTCCTTTTAAATCAAACATGATTCTCAAACCACCTGTAGCTGGATCAGGGGCCACATCCAGCTACACTATTATAAGACTCCACGCATATTTAGAACATATTGCTAAATATTTCTTTAAAACAATCTTCATGATCAGAGCGTGAAAAATTATACCACTCGCTACGCTAAATGAGAAGCTACCGCTAACAGCCAGCTAACCTAGCTTAGCATAAAGACTGGCAACGAGGAAACCGCTGCCCTGACTCTGTCCAAAGGTCACAAAATGCACTTACCACCATCTCTGAGGCCTTAACACGCTGTTGCTCATTTATTTTATCCATACATACAAAGTGTTAGGTGACCCACAGGTCATTTGAGTTTGAGATTCTTGCTTTAGACTAAAATGTTCATATCTTAATAAAAGAAAGTCATCTGTTTTTACAAGTGACCCATGTTAACTAAGGATTTTGGGAAACCTCGAGATGTCCTTGACTAAAGAAATTCTTAGTCGACTAACACACACTTGATTTAATCAACAAATCTGTAAATCGTAGTTACTGAGCTGTAACATTCCCAGTAGTTTCCAGCAAAACCCCGATCACTTGAAGCATGGAGTCTGAGCAGCAGCAGCTGGTGGAGGGACTGCAGAGAACCAGTTGAAGGAGGATTTGTCACCTTGTGAGGATGATTCAGGCGTTTAAAAATGATTTGCACAACCAGCATATCCAAATATGCAGTTGCACAACCTTCAAAGCATTTTCAGTCGTTTGACAGTGACGCATACTCACACGTACACACGACAGAGTCACTCACAGATGTGCCGACACTACAGAACTGGGTCATACTACATGTTTTGTGAGTGCCACTGTGTATTTTTGGACCCAGTGAAGTGTGTTTCCCTCCAAGTGGCTGATAAAGATTGGAGTTTGCGTGCACTGAATCTGGCTAAGTGACTCCTTTTTTCCTGAATGCAGAAAAGCAGGGATGTCTAGTGAGGGACAGGGCTTGCTCAGTATCTCAACACCTTTAAGGCGACCGGAGTCATAAATGAGCCATAAATCATTCTGAAAGCTCGGCCTGAGAGTTTCAGTGCAGGTTTCGATTGGTAGGCATACTGCAGCTTTAGACTATGTCAGGACAAAGTAGAGTATGAAAGAGGGGTTATGAAAGTGTTTGAAGCACTCTGGATGATGGATGCAGATATTACAAAATAGGAATGTGTTCATACTTCCCCCTAAAATACTGTAGAAAACTTGACCTAAAACAAAAAGACAGCCCTCTGGTTAATATCAGCTATTTCTGTCCTCTCCATAGGATTTATGGATGTTTAATGCCAAGTGTGGGTGTGCTGGCTCAAAGTGCACATGTACAGGGAAGTGGGGGCCTTCTGAACAGAAATGAGATTTAGGTGTTTTTGATTTAAGTTTGTTTGAAGTACATGTGTATTTCACACCTGCCTCACACCATTTTTCCTCCCTATGGGGGGGGGGGGGGTGTGTGTGTGTGTGTGTGTGTGTGTGTGTGTGTGTGTGTGTGTGTGCGTGTGCGAGTTATACGAGTGTTTACAGCATGCCTCAAGCTACCCATGACTCACTTTTCTTTCTCTCTCTCCCTTTGTGCAGTTAATCACATGTGTGCTTTTAATCGGACTCTTTTGAGCCACATGTATCTTCTTTCTAACAGCTCTCATCTTTTACTTTGTCCTATAAACCATCTCTGCTCACTTACTCAAGTGCACTCTACAAACGTCCTCTGATCAGCCACTATTTCCTTTAAATTTAGTCATGAAACCCTCCACCTGCTCCAGGGACCGCACATGGAATAAGTCTTGTTTTCTTTTTTTTAACTGTGTCTGGGGTATATCAAACTATTTGATGATTAAGTGGGTTCTGCATCTGCACACATCGTCTTTACTGCACGTTGATCCTCTTGGGGAAAGAATGCAGCTTGATTTTAATGGATGTTACTTAATATAGGTCCAGTCAGACAGCACAATTCCCCTGTAACAGCCACTAATAATAATAGTAATTCATGCAATCACAGTGTTATTAGTAGATAAAAACATCAATCCAGCTGGAGAAAGTAAAACACTTTAGTCAAATGTTTGTTCAGTAAATAATGTTGCATGCATGTTGTTTCAAAGACGTGTGTTCATATTGTGTGTGTAGATGGGTGGTGTAGCATGTCTAGTTGTGGAGTCACCACATAGGAATGCTGCACATAGAGAACTAAATAATGACAATTCATATTTAAATTTAGATTTACAGCTGACAGAGTGACACTCTCTAAACATTTGCATGCCTTCATCATTAAACTGTTCTTATCTTTTTATGTTTTTGAGGTCAGAGATGTAAAAGTAGCCTTATCTCAGTCCCAGTTGTAAATCGATCAGTACTGCTGCAGCAGCTTGTGTTTCTATTAATAAAACAAAATCGAATTTTCAGAGATAGTGCATTAATAACAACAACTTAAAACATTTAAGGCACATTTGTAATGCTTTTGTTAGACGACTGACCACCATATTTGTTTAAATTAAAATTTGTGATTTAAAATTTTTTTTTCTCTTATATTTACCACTTTACTGTCAGGGAATATCTACGTTTTTTTCCCGTATAAATTTACGACTTTTAATCAAGGAAATTCAGATTTCTTTCCTCGTCGTATTACTTCCCTCCCCGTCTCTGTATTTATTTATTTAGTGTTCCCTAATACGCCGTTGTAGATATGAAATAGAGAAAGAACAAGAAACTCTTTGTGACACTTAAATCACTTACTACTGGTTGGTTACAAACTGTAAATCAATGAATCGTAATTGGAATAGATATCGTGCCCAGGGACTACAGATAAGAATGAGCTTCGGCATATTTACATTGAGGTGGAAACTGAAATGTTGATTAATGTGATAATATAACATTTTATCAACAGCAATTTCCTAGTCCAGATAAATTTTTTTGTTTGAAAACGTTATCAATTCCTCTCAGCGAATGCATCCTGGGGCTGTGTCGAAGTGTTTGTATAGACGTCACGTAACGCTTCACTGAAAAGTTCCATTACTTTCCAATGAAGCGTGTCTTGGCCACGAGCAATTAATTTCTTCAGTATCATTAATGCCATCCTCTGCGCATTGCTGCTGTGGCAGTGTGGCTCAGGAGAGAAAATGTAACATGCAATATACTGATACAATCAACTGTTAAAAGTAACGACATGTGAATTTCTCCTTTTTTTTGAACTTTTCCCAACCCCTGACTCGCTCCCAAACTGCCAACACCTCCATCTTATTGAACCGCTGCTGTGAAAAAGAGGCTTTTATCTTCACCACACTCTCGCTGTGCTCGTCTTCTCAGTGCTTGCCAGTGTCAGGCTTAAATAGTTCTCTGCGTGTCAGAGACTTAAAACTGCCTCTGAACAACAGTTGTCAGCCGTATGGGGATAAGAGCAAATTGCTGTTTCACGGTCGCAGTGTTTCCTTTATGTGGAACGCTCAGCTGTAACCTCCCGAAAGATGCCTATAACAGTGTTGTCACTGCAGGTTTGGAGCCAGAACATTTGGCACTTCTGAGTATATAACAAATACTAAATGATAAAAAGGAGATGTGACGAAAAACCTGTGACTTGAGCGATTGATTCTAATGTTTCTTATTTCATGTCAGACACTGGCTCCATCTCGTTGGCTCCTCCTGTCTCTCAATGTGGGCAGGTTTCCCAGACATTTCAACTTCTGAAATTCAAATTTCCTGTCTGTCTTCCCCTCGCTCTCCTTCCAGGTTGATGTTTCCTCACCGGGCGCCCCCAGGGTCGCTTTCAAGCCTGACTGCCGACAGATCGCCACCTCTGTCAGCCTCCTGAGCGAGCCGATTGGTCGCCTCCAGCTCATTAACACCACGCACAAGGTTCTGCTGCGTCTGCCGGCGGTCTAGCCGAGCCCAGCGGCCTGGGAAGGACTGCATCACCATGGATACAGAGTCCACCTACTCGGGCTACTCCTACTACTCCGGACGCTCCCGGGGATCCCACAGGCATGGGTAAGACTAAACTCTGCTTTGTCAATAATTCTGTTTCCTCCTGCCTCTGCTTTCACCCGGAGGATACCTGCCAAAGTGTCACCAAATCCTTACCAGGGCCGAGGCTGCTGTTCAGTCACTGAGCTTTGCACTTTGACCTCCCTAAAGGAGACCAAATACAGTATTGTAACAGTTACTGCATTAATCACTCAATTTGCTTAACAAAGAAACAAATTTTGATAATCAATTATTATTTCAAGTAAGGATGTTAACAATGGACCGTTTAACCCTTAACCAAGAACCACCCGGTCACCTTAAGTGAGACATGCAATGGCAAACAGAGACAATGCAGACTATAACAGTATAAAATAAATGTTCATTTAAGTTCATTTGTTAATATTATTATTCCATTTTTGTATTTTATCAGTTGCAAAAGACAAAAAAGATAACAACAATATATATGCATTAGATATCAGCCACCTGCCTCGCCCACTGAAAAGGCCCGCCAATACTAATTGTAAAAAAAAAAAAAAAAAAAAAAAATGTTTTCTTTAAAAAAAAAAAAAAAGTAAGCTTTGTGATTGGGTGTTTCTTGCCAAAATGCACATTAGGAGTTGAGGGTTTGACTTTTTTTCTCAAAGAAGCAGATCCTTTTTTTTTTTTTTTCACGCACTTGTTCATCTTGTACTAATGATTCAACGATTCATATCTATCCAAGCCAAAGAAGTGCTCCAACTGTGAGTCACGTAACACCGTCGAGAAGAATGAATGTGACTTTCACTTCTGCAACCGGGACACCTGAAATGGCTCCTCCCACTTTGCACATCTACATTGTGAAATATGTTGGACCAAAAGAGTTGGGTTTTACAACCTGCTGGCTACAATAAGGCCAAAAGTTTCGACTTCCTCCGGCCTAGCATGAGTGGAGCCCACAGCTTGTGTAGGCGCATTAGTCTGTCAGCAGTGAAATGGCTGTGGTTGACAGGCCTCAGGAAGGCAGCAGGAGACAGGTGCTGAACAGGGCGGACTGACTGATGCCTCAGTGGAAACGCTGAGAGCCTGAGAGGAGGCTCCTGTTCCACAACAGCCCCTCCCTCTTCACTGACGGCCCCCTCTTGCTTTTTCACCATATATCTCTCGGTTCTTCGTGGCCACTCCCACCCTCGCTGCCACCTGTTGCCGTTTAAGGGACTTTGTGTCTCATGTCGTCGTCCACTTTGTCACATCTCCTTCCCCTTCCCTCTTTATCCTCCTCGCTCTTGTCCTCTTTATCTCTTTCCTCTCCTTTCCCTCATCATATCCTCACTCATTTTTTGGCTCCCATGTGACCGTCGTGATATGAATGCAGCAGCTGCCCCTTTCTCCTTCGCTCTTGACCTCTCCTCTGAGCCCCCCCCCCCCCCCCCTTCTTAAATGGATTCCTGGCTACTCTCTGAGGATGGGAAGGCGCAGGCGTATCACTTGTTGCCCACTTGCGCGCATTCCCCAGGGCAGGAATGTGCCCTTGTAGCTCAAAGTTACGCTGAGAAAAAGTGGTCTGGCTTCGTTTGGAATCAAAGATGGGGGGGAGAGGTTGGTGGTGGTGGTGGTGGTGGTGGTGATGATGGTGGGAGCTCCTATCACTTCTGTTTCTGAAGCCTTTCGAGTGAGTGACAGCAAATTGGAGAGGAACATATGGGCAGCCCCGCCAAGCGCCTTTTCCGCTCCACCGCCCCTCCGCTCGTTACTATGACTGTGCCAAAACCACCGGCTGGACTCTAATTTGATATTGAAAAAAAAAAGAAAGAAATTGTTGCCTTTGAAACCCCTCGCCATCGTCGTCTGGAGGCAATCTTTTTACGCCGAGGGGTGCCACGCGTGAGGCAGTCCTGGATCACTGTAGTCTAATTACACTGACGCCCGGAACAGATGCAGGCACTTGGGAGCTCAATCCCAAACAAATAATCACACACAGTAACGTTATCATGTAGTTGTTTGTTTATCCGGGAGTCAATCTTGAACATAATTTGTCAGAATATAATAGCAGAAATGGATTGGCGTAGTTTTTCATTAACAGACTGCACAGGGTTTTTGGAGTTGTTTCCTCACATAGCTGGCTTTTTGCCCCCCTCCTGTGTCAAACAACCCTCAACTGGTGTCCAAGATACTTCTACTAAAAAAATCCCCCTGGCTCTTCAGTAATGGCAGAGTAGCAGCTCTACTTCCTGCCAAAAGCTGCGACAACACACGCTGATGACTCCGATATCTTTATTTGCATGTAGAAATGCTTTTCTATTCCCTTCTGACCACGTTCAGTTGCACCAGAGCAAAAGACTCCCAAGGGAGCAGTTTTTTGATAATTCTGAGTATTACAGTGATGCCCATGTACTGTTGCATTATAGCCAGAATCCAGAGCTGCACAATTAATTGTGGGGGAAGGACGTTAATGCGATTTTCACTCTTTGGTCATTATAAACCATTACCATATGACCCCTTGGAAGTATCAAGAGGCTGCCATGTTTTTTTGTTGTTGACTAAGCGATTATCGATTTAATAAATTGTCGCTATATTATTCGGTAATGAAAATAATCTGTAGTTGTCACTGGGTAAATCCAAAGAATTCGTTTTTAAAATCAGAAGGGTAATTATATTTTTTGTTAAATTAAATAAAAAAAATATTATAGTGTAATAAATAGTAATTTAAAGTAGAGATATTGTGTCAATATTTTGCATCCCTGCCATGATTGTGTACCAGCCTCGTACTCGTACCAGAGAGATGTTTAACCACTTTAAGGTGCATAGAAGTTTGGTATTGAGTCACTTTACTTCAGTTTTTCTCTCAAAAGTTTTCCCAAATCTTGGCTCCTTCACTCTGTCAATTTTGAGTATTTAAATGATTATGAATTTGCAAATCTCATATTAGCAGCTGCTCATGTGGAAAATTGGTTCTTTTGATTGGTATAACTCCAATTATGGGGCAGCAAGCAGCATTCGCATGGGACTGAGTGAGTAATTTAAACTAATTCATTCACAGTACTAATTCCATTTGGAGGTTCCTGGACCATGCACCTCCTAAAAGAGGCGTTTTATATACATTTTATATCGATTTGTAAGTTGCCCATGAAAAGTTTTTATTTTTACTGGCTTAATTAGTCTGAATATTGTGTACAGAAGGGAGGTAACTTTTGGTAGTGCTCTCAATCCAGGCCTGCAATGTGCTGAATAAGCACCAATCATGGATTGTCTCCTGATAATCTGAATTCATTGAACAGAAAAACACACAGTGAATACTGATACTCACGTCAGGCTGTGCCTGAGTTTCAGAATCCGAATCAGAATTTGGATTACTGACGAGTAGGTTTTCACATACAATGTTTTCTCTCTCGGTTTGTTCCGATTTTAGCTTACTTTTTTCATGCTTCACACAGCTACATGAATTCCACTTGTGCTTTTCATGGGAACAGTCTAGTGCAACACTATGGATGTCCTCCAGGAGAGACTTTCTGAAAACGTGCTCTGTTATCACACGTTTCACCGACATCACGTCTCGCCCCTCTCTCTGACGGACAGCTTTTCTCTCCACTTTGCAGTGTGGTCGTTTGGAACGCTTTTGATTTCCAACATTCAGGCAACACATCGTACAACCCCTTCTCTTCCAGTCTCCCTTATTTCTCTCTGGTATGTGTCACCTTACTGTAGTGTTATCTGTATGAGCCTAATCCTGAGGAGCAGCCGGGCCACATGACCGCTTATCACACCCAGTGCCCCTCCAACTCAACCTGGGTCAACACCAGACTGCGCACGCTACACTGGTGATTATATTTATTTAGTGGAGCTTATCAGTCTCTTTGAAGTTACAATCATCACTACCAAGAAGTTTGAAACCCTAACTGTTGGACCTATTAAGCTAAATCTTTTTTTAATCAAATAGAAAATCAAAGCGCATGACGGGGAAAGCTTCCTTTTTAACCCAACCCCATCATACACAGAGCTCTTGATTGCCGTGCACTATAATGCCTTTATGGGTTTGAGTGTGTGGTCGGTCAGTTTCTATTTGGCTTCATGACTCTACCCATTTGGCTGAGGCCGAGCTGTCCACCAGTGCCTCGACTCAGATGGTTGCATTGACACGAAGCTGTGTGTCACACAGGTGTGTGGGCTGCTCTGCCAGCCACAGAGAGAACAAATTGGTCCACAGACAGTTTGGCGTGCCATGTTAGTTGGCTCTATTTCTCCATTAGCCGTCCTGCTATCTGTGTGAGGTGGAGAACGCGAGCGCACGCATCCTCAGGTGTGTGAGGGAAACTGCTTCCAGAGCTTAATTGGCAGGACTCTGGCCCGGCTCGCCAGGCATCTCTGCCCTCACAGGACCCGCCCCCCCTTTCATCCTCACTATACCAAAAAGCCATATTCGTTTCAGGGATCCACGCTGGAAGTCAAATTCCATTAATCAAATCATAGCACAGCACGCTGTTGAATACCAACGAGCGGGCTGCATGTTAATGAGGCAGGAAGAGGATGTGGGAAGGGAGTGGGGGGGAGAAGGTGTGTGTGTGTGCCGGGAGCGAGGTTTCCACGCAGTGCGATCACCCCAGAAGCATGCTGAAGGGGGAACGAGAAAACGGGCTGGGGGAGGGGAGGGACTGGCAGACAGAGGCCGATCTGTTCAAACCCCTCCCTGCTGCCCACAGGTCTGCTGCCTCTGGATTTCCTGTCTGTGTGCACGCACAATTGCACATTTCAAAAATGCTCTTGTTCACAGTTGTGCAATTGTTGATGTCTAACTCGCGTCATCTTTGCACCTTTCTTTTCTTACACATTTGTAGTCTCGCCAGCATGCTGAGAACCAGGTGTTCCTTACCTTCTGTTCCTGACTTTCACAATGAATCATGCTCTGCTGGGATGCACACATGACACATGCTGTGTGTACAGACACACATTCACACGTTGTTTACTGTAAGCCAGTGGTTCCCAACCTAAAAATGAAGAGCTTGTGACTCCTCATTACAGGTTATCTCTTACTGTGGATGTGGGCAACGGGCCATTTAATCACGTACCCTTTTTCCTACCAAAATTAGCACGTATATGCAGGTTTTTGAAATACGGGAAAACCCGCTAAAAATAGGCGATAGACTCCTTTCCAATCGCCAGTAGACAAATGTGCCTCTCTTTTTATTTTTTTCTTGTGTGTCACATTCAATGTCACGAACATGCTGGAAAGGAAGGATAGTAAACAACGGTGGTTACTGTCTGTGCCAGATCCATACTTCTTTTTTTATATCTGTTACTTATTCAGTTGGTGGCTGTTGGAACAGTGGAAAGACTAAGAAAAACAGTTTTGACGAGTTACGATCAGCGAGATAAAATGACTCTTTCTGTCGATGGAGTCTGGCTGCTTTGAGGAGAGCATATTAATTGTATGTTTTGTATGCTCATAAATTATGATAATTGTCCAAATCCCTGTTGATTTTATTTATTGCATAGTCACTTCAGCGTGCGTCAAAGGGGAGAAAATGATCGTGTCCACCTGGGTTTCATGTTTCCATTACTTCCAATCAGAGCTGAAGCCGATAAATAACGTGACTACTACAGAGTCATTTGTCCCCGGAATGAATGCAGATTGTGACTTTTCCCTCTCAAGACAAAAGCCGGATGTCAGCGGGTGTCAGTGAGCTTTTTGTCCAGTGGGAAAGGGGCTGATTTTTCCCTCTCAGATATTTTCAGGATATTAAGAGGATGTGAAAAGAGGTAAAGGTATCAGCAATTCACAAGAAAAATAGAAGGAGGAAAAAAACCTTGGGTGGTACCTCATCTTCCAAATTGTAATCCTTTTGTGACTCTTCTGATTTAACTTGGGACACAATTGGTTGTCCCTTAGATGTAGTATCAGGAAGATTGTCATTTGTTCCAGGAGTTTTCTTACTTTCCTTAAATTTTGCTTTGCTGAATTCTAATTCAGTTACTAGTTTCCTACATTTCAGTAGCAATATTACAGTCCTTTTGTTTTCTAGTGAATGTAACGCTTGCACTGAGGTATTTGTGCAGATGTAAACACTGGCTGCACACAGTTAGGAAGTGCTGCACAGTAAGAACATTGTTGCTGAAGTATCTTAACATGACCTCCCTTTGTTGTATTAGCCTAGTTATTCACAGGAATAGGATAAACCCACCAAACAATTGAAAGACCCTAAAATGCAACTTTTAATCCCAAATATTTTATTTATTTATTTTTTTTAAGTAGTAGAGTGAATGTCCCTTTTTTAACACAACCTTCTGCTACACTCTTCCCTTTACTTACTGTAGCTATTACCTTTCCTCTCCCCCAGAGCTGCTTATTATTCTGCTGATAACTTTGAAGTCGGAGCGCTGCTTTATGAGCGCTGCTGCTCCTCCCCTCTCCTCCCAAATTAATAACCACAATCAGTGACAGCCTTTGACTGATGATCACTCCCGCCGGAGAAACTATCTCTACACTGATGATGATAGCCATAATAATATTTAAAGTAATAATGATGGCTGTAATATATTTAAAGGCTTACCCGGACCTAATCTCCTGGATTTATTAGACAAGAATATGTCAGTCACTCTGTCACTGTGATGAGTTGCTGCAGGCTTTTGATAATGAGCTCGCTCTTACTGTGTGCAGCTTTGAAGCATTAGTTTCTGTTGTGATTGTGGGAAATAATTTTCACATTCAAAAGGAAGTACAGAAATAGAGGCGGAAAGCAGCCTGGTTAACACCCTTTAATCAAAACACTTCTATCCATCCAATGCAACTCTGTACGACCGTAACGGCTCCGCTGCTGTCAATCATACCGATTCCTCCGCGACTCCTGCAGGCAGGATATCCTGCACATTATGGCTATGATTGTTATTGTGTGAGAAAGTGGCGTTCAAGGTTCACTTGAGTTTGTCATTTACAGTTCAGTATAAGGCTATTGTTAATGGACACCAGATCTCATTGAGCTGTGTCAGACTTTCATTATCCAAACTTTCTGTTTTGTGACTTTAAAAAGATCAAAGCTGATCAATATTGTTATATTAACAATGGATCAAATGAGTACGTATAATGTGAAAAGTGTTGCTTGTCGTGACGAATCCACAGAAAATGATTGCCTGTCTCTGCAGTTCATTCAGCTCTACGGAGCGTTTTAGCATCTTTCAGCTCATTGTTTTTGGTTTAAGGGCCTGCAGCTTTATTGTTTTGATTGAGTCCTTTCCAGCCACAGTAGGCAGCTGATGAATACGTAGGGGAACCCTACAATACAGCACCAGCAGACAGAAAGTTAGCATCCAGCTGGTGAAACTAGCTAGCTAAAGAGCCTATGTGTATATCGGTATAGGCATCTGTCAGTGGCCAGAAATACCAATTTGATGCTAATATTGTTCTGAAGTTGCTGGATGTGTAAACAAACAAAAATTGGCAAAAAAATCAGTAAATGTGGCTTTAAACAGAAATGTAACAACATCCTGTGTTTTGAGTTTCTCTCAATGGTGACAATGTTGTGAAAATTAGATTTGTTGAGAATGTCGCTCATACAAAAGAAGTGATTCCCACGAAACAACAAGCGCAGAGACGACAGAAGCAGCCGCATCTAGAAAGGTCCTTTTGTCTTTTTCACACGCACAGCTGAAAAAGACCTGAAGTCTCTTTCATTCACCGAATGTCCAATATGTTTGTCCAGTTATCTCCTTACAGCATCTTCAGCATGTAATATCTATATGAGATCTGACGCCTTGCCTCTGGAGCTGGTGGAGGACCAGCTTCCAAACACAACACCTGGGAAATACAGCTGCTGTCATACAAATTCAACTTGGACCTCAATTTTTTGTATGTGTGCTTTAAAATACTGTATGTACTATGTCCATGATGTAAGCAGACGGAGGGGGAGGGAGACAGATGAAGGATTAACTGATGCTGTTGAGCTTTTCTGTAGTAATGGAGCTGCAGAGTGGGCACCCTGCCATGTGGTGATGGTGATGCTGGGCGGAGGATGTGGAGACCTGCCGTTCATTCACACAGGATTAGGGTTGTAAGTGCAGGGGGTCAGTGTAACTAATGGAGCTCATATGCTGAGGACAGAGGGCCTTGTAGTGAGAGTGATGCAGTGGTGGGGGGGTAGAGTGAGGAAGGATGTAGAGGGAGGGGTTTAGTGGGGCAGAGTTCACATGAGCTTCAGTCATTGGAAATTAGATAGAGACTGAAACAAAGTGCATTTTTATTTCTCCACCTTCACACAGCGAGCTGATCCGGTCTTATCTGACTCGAACAGCAGCTTTCACATTGTACCTGCTGTCTTTGTATGTTGTGTGTGTGTGTGTGTGTGTGTGTGTGTGTGTGTGTGTGTGTGTGT
>CALSBV010010707.1:477993-491517 GCA_943590825.1 Bovichtus diacanthus
TGTGTGTGTGTGTGTGTGTGTGTGTGTGTGTGTGTGTGTGTGTGTGTTAACCGGCTGCCTTGGGGGTGTTGTCCTTTGTAAACTGTGCCATTCATGGTGCTTGGCCGGCAGCAGGCCCGGCCTCGCTCTGTGGCTGTAAACACACAGCTAATTAGAGCTCCCTGCAGACTGCAGCGCAGCATCTGGTCAGCCTGACACACATGCATGGACATGCAAATGATTCATGCATATGTAGCCACAAACATGAACAATGCATCATACAGAGAAACCCACACGTGAGTGTGTTTTCTCATGTATCTCCTCCACTAACAGGCGGCTGCTGCTGCTCACATTCCTGTTTCTCTGGCATCCATCTTTTGCATTATCATAATGGGGACCCAGCATGGCCCCGGGGCCCTGAAGGCTTGTGTCTGTCTGCCCGGCCTTTGATGCCAATCCGAACCCCAGGAGGAAGCCTTTTTTGTCCCCTTGTCAGACCAGACAAGTTGAATGTGAACGCATTCCTTCCATCCAGAGAGGGGGTTAAACATTCACTGCTGGGGACTTCACAGTTGACATTCCTGACCGGTTCGTCCTGAGCAGCAACGTTAGAGAAGACAACTAACTGGTAACTGGTTTACAAAGTGGCCTGCAGTTCTGTATTCAGTGTAAGATGCTTCTACGTAGGCCAGTGGAACTGCATGGTTTTGTGTCATGTTTGCTCGGCTTAATAATTGATCGAAGTTGGGAAGCAGCAGGAGCTGTGACTCAGCACTAAACAATGGTCCTGTGTGTCTGAATGCTTAATGGAAGAGAAGGCTATCCGGCTCTCTTGAGTTAACCATGGGAGTTGTTATCAGTCTTTGGAAATGAGCGCCGCCTCCAGCCTTGCTGATACACCCTCTGATGTGGTGGTTTTCCTACAGTGGTCCGTCTTATGAGTGACTCACTGTTGCTGAAATCATCTGATTTGGGCGTCTTGTGGCTGACTTCATTTCTAATATAACTTGGTGGGAGGGTGTAGCATGGGCCAAGGAAGAGCATGTTACATTTTGGAGCAGTTCCAAAACAAGGGGTTGATACACACATTATTTTACACTTAAGGAAACGGCCTCGGCCTTCTAGTTTCTTATGGTATTGAACTGTCAAATAAATCAACAAACCAGAGTTAGATGACTCACATAACTGTTTGATCAAAAAAGTTGTTGTGGTCAGAGTATTTGCTATTCTCTTTATTTGTATTTTCAAAAGAATTATTAATTAAGTCAATAATGTGTTTCAGGCAATCACTTAAAAGAGTAAAGCCATTTTTTTTCAGAACACTTTCCAGCATAAAACCAAGTAAACACAATTGAAGTAGATTGTCCAAAAAAACAAAAAAAAAACAAAACTTCATTAAGCCAAAGAAGAACCCATAAAATTTTGGAGCTGATCAGAATCACAGGGCAGATACATGCAATATTTTTCACTTCTGCACAGTGCTTTTCTAGACCTTCTAGATTTAGGCTTAGTTTTAGACAGGACTAGTTAGTCTTTGTAGGCTTGTAATATAAGTACAGAAGGCAAACAAATATCTATGGATATTATTGCATGAACATGACCTCATGGGAATACATGACTCGTTGTCTGTGTGTTCTGTATACGGAACCGTGACTTATTGAGAATGGGGATTTCCTTTTTAAATCATTTAAAAAAGTCAATTTAAGAAAGAGGAGACTTTTTCGAGGCTTTTTTTTCTTTTACCATTTTCCCTTTCAGTTTCTTCAGATGCTGTGAAATGATCTGTGATCTATCCTCTTACTGCAAGTTGTGTATTTTTAGGCTGTGCACCAATCTCAACATCTGTGTTGTAACTGTCAGCCTGTCATGATGTTACTGGCGGCTCTTGTACATGTGCCTGCAGCAGGAACAATGTCTGTGGTATTTCAGATGACCCATCACTTAATGTAGAGTTTGTTCTGAGGAAGGAATGGGTTACAAGAGGTCAGTGGCTCAGGGGTCATGCAGTGACCCTCCTCTGGGATAATAGGAAGCGCATGCTGCAGGCGAGCGTGTGCTGTTGTTCATGTATATTGAGTTAGCTCTCCACGTGGCCTAAAGTCTGACATGTACACAGGGAGGGCTCACACACCGATGAATGCATCCACACAAACACACCCGGTCGGAATGAAAAGGGCCCAGTGTTGAGCAGTGAAGTCGTGTTGTGGGTCAGTTAACAGCTGTCAACATCTGCTGTCAGCCAGATGCAGGTCAGAGAACTGAGCTCCGAGTTGCAGCGGCTTCTAAATCCCTCAGTGGGCTGAGCACTGTGAATTACTGCTTTTTGAAACAAGTAGTTTAATATTTCTACCCGCATTCAATGGTTTATTGGCTATAGTATTACTTTGCAAAATGATCAAACTGTTTTATTTCTAACTATCATTCATTATGAGTCATGTTTGTTGTCCACCTGATGAACTCACTTTGCTTTTAGCTCTGTTTTGGTCTCCACCAACCCCTGAGAAATGTATCTGGCTCTTGAAGTAATGTTGCCTATTTCTTTTCTCCCTGGTAATGCTGCATTGTGAACAACAGAGCTGTGTTGAAATCCTAGAAATAAACAAAAGAAACTGTGCTGTTCCCAAAAAAACGTCTGAGCATCGAGGTGATCGCAGGAGAGAATAGACGCAACAAGACCAATCCTCGCCCCACAGATTTCAATTCAACAATCAAGGCTACAAATCTGCTGTTGGTCAATAAACTCATGGCCACTGATCAATTCTCTCTTCCCTCATGTCCATGATGACCCGATAATGCTTTACCCTCTAGGGAACGCGCCGTAATTGAAAATATATTTATTTATTTCTATTCTTACCGTCTGCACATATGTTCAAAATCTTTTGTATCACATTTTACTTTAACTTTGTCTGTCTGATATTGTTTGGGGAACACTAGGGTTGTGTTCCAGATCACATACTCTTTTCTTTTTACTTTTTTACGCAGCTGCCTTTACAAAGTAATGTTGCGTGTAGTATGCAGACAATTAGGACCTACTACTTGAACTTTGACCCTCTTTCTTATATATATACTGCAAAATGTGACCGACATCCTGGTATTTTTGTCATATTGCATTTGACATACTATGTATTGGGACATGCAATATCTTTTTTCTGGCATACTAAGTATTATGGTAGTCGGATCATAATTCTCTGTGGGTTTGTCATTACAAGCGACTATAACATGTAGTCAGCCGATTCATGGTTAATGTGAAAAAATAGAATAAAAAAATTGATGAGCAGCCCTCATATTAGCCTGTAAACCAGTTTTCAAGAATGAATGTTTGTGTTCCATCTTCTTTCAACAGTAACAAAGTCTCTCTTTCACCTCTCATGTAGCTCACTTCCAGGAAAACGGAGGCAGTATGTTATGAAAGCCGATGATTTATGTCATGTGACATGTGAAAATACCCTGCTTGTGTACAATTGGTTTAATAGTGCTGTGTTGTGAAGGACAAGACCCGGCATGCTCTCTGATCCACAGTGTGAAGGATCAGGATTTGGAGTCTCCGACTGCTTCTGCGTTTTCATTTATGGCTATGAACAGGAAGAGCTGAAGCAAAATGACATTACTAGGGCGAACTAGGAAATGCCAAAATCTGTAATCGGAGTATTTTTGGTGTTACAGCATGAAGGGAATTTCCCACTAAGGCATTAATTTAAGTATTACTGTTAGATCTTTTTGTTCTCATCTGCCTTCCTCCATCAGCGTCACCTTCTGTACTCGCAGAACTAGTCGAAGTTTCTCTTTCTTTCTCGTCACATTTGATCATTTCTTTAAACTGATATGTGGGGTTTGTTTGATTTGTGAAAAGCCCCGTCGTTCTGTAAAAGTGTAATTTTAAATCACACTTGAAAATGTTTCCACTCAACAGATGATACTTGCTGCCATCAAGAAATACCAGAGGATTTTTTCCAGACTTAGCAAGTTTTCAAAGAAAGCCAAAAGGGACTTTCAGCCAATACTTTTTCTTTTCTTTTTTCTCGGGTTGTAGAATAGCTGCAGGGATTAGTGTTTGGTATTACAAGTGAAAAACGTCCTGTGGCCAAGTGTTTCTCTCCATTTCAGAGCTCAACCTCTCACACTGGCTTTGAGCTACCTGGATTTTAACCAGAATATTCCCCTCGGCTAAAGCTCATCTTTACTTCTTCTCCTCCCCAGCATTCAGCGGGCAGCTCTGGCCATCTTAGAGCACTACTACTGTGACTTCCCCGTCCATAACCCGGCGCTGCTCTCCGCCTCCAAGTCCCGCGCAGCCAAGCACCTGGCCGGCCTCAAGGTTTACAACGTGGATGGTGAGTTCCCAGCATCCCCGGCTGAGGGTGAGTGGGACGGTCTTTGAACTTTGTTAGTGCTTTGGTTTGTTTCTGGTAATGCTCGTCTTCTTTGACAACATACTATATGCTGGTGTCAGTCGTGCTGTAATTTTCACTCTGTATATCCACTGTAACACAGGAGAGGTTGCTCATTTTGAAATACTTGATTTACGTTACTGTAGGGTTGCAGCTAACAATTATTAGGTTTTTCCAATAATTTCTTCCATTGATACCTGCAGGCAGCCATTCATTTGCATTTACTACCACTACTGTCTTTCTTCTGTTTCGTCATGTTTTTCGTGTGGAGCATAACGAACCATGCTAATCCTTGAATAATGTCAAAATCAACTTAACACTAAATTAATCCTTTTATTGTTTAGTCTATTAATTAGAACATATGCCCATCTCAATTTCACAAAGCCCAACGTAATGCCTTCAAATTCCTTGTTTTGTTCTTCTCCTTTTTTTATTCTCTTTTTATTGAGACTGAAATATCTCTCATACATTTGATTTGTTTAATTTTTTTAAACATGGGCGATATAACATAAAATGATAAATGATGAATATAAAATAAAATGACTTGATTTCAAGATGCATATATGTGTGTGTATACAGTATATGTTTCCTTGTTTTGTTCAAATATTAGTATATTATTACAGAAGACTAAGAAAACCGCCAGATATTCACGTTTCAGAAACTGGAACCAAAATTGTTTTGGCGTTTTGCAGCAACTTTAATTTTTTGCGTATTTTTCTTCTTCAAAACTGCAGCAATCATTAAGTTTTCTGTGACAGATGACCCATCTGAAGCTCATTTCAAGTCTCTGCAGGATCTTCATTCTGTACTGGAATGTGCTGGAAGGAAGGAAATAAATCTGCAAAAATATCATAATTGGAGTATTGTCGACAGTAATATAAAGCATAGGTGATTTGTAGTCAACGGGTGACGACATGCAAAAATGCAAGTGTGGTTATTTGATATCCTCCTCTCTCCTCTCCCTGCGTCTCCTCACCCTGACGCTAACCCTGTAAGAGGCCTTTAAAGCTAAACTGAAAGCCTACCTTTTGGACAGTAAGTCAATGCAGCGCTGCCACTGCCTGAAGCTCCTTCACAGACTGCAGCCTGGTGTCCACGTTAGAAAAGCTACGCTGGATGTCCTTGAAGTAACTCCCTCCCTAACACTCGCTCCTCTTCACTCTCTGCATGCCACAGGTTGACGAAAAAGTTCAAAGTCGTCCTCACAACAGCTGGCGGAATGTAACACAAACCCTCTATATCAAATTATTGCTCTCCCTTAAGTGTGTTCAAGCTTCACTTAAGTGCACTAACTTGACTCCCTCTTCGTTTTACGTCTTTCTTGCTCTGCCATTTGTCTCCCTCCTTTCACCTGCCTCCTCTCAAATGTTAGTGCGAGACAGTGGAGGAGATGGCTGATAAATCAATCGCTATTACACTGCCGGTGTTCTCTCTCGTGTCCCATCCTCCTTCATTTTCATCCTGCAGCAGCTGCTCAGGGACCTCTTTCTCTCTGCCTGTCTCTCTCTCTCTCTCTCTCTGTTTCTCTCTCCCCCGCTCTCTCTCGTCTTCTCGTATGGAGCTTTTACTTCCCACTCCTTCTTTCTTTCTGCAGCCGCACCAACATTGTAATAAATAAGTCGAACTCAGGGACAGACAATAATCTTTCCCTGATTAAAGAGTGGTGAAGCCCTGAGCGCAAAGCGGCCATAACACTCAATTGCACTGCATCCAAATGTGTTCAGGTGATTTTATGATGCCTGACAAGCTGTTTGGTCTCCATTTTGTTTTCTCAGCTCTAGATACTGGGAATTGTAAATGAATCTCAGTGGGAGAAAAATGTTTTTTGCAAAGAAATTTCTTTTACATATGGAAGATTTTAAGTGTCCACATAAAAACTAATCAAAACAAGTTATATACTATCTGTAGTTTTTAATTATGGCACAGTTAATGCGTAGCTACATATTAAGGGAATACTTTTAACACTGTGTATTTTGTTCAGAGGTGAATAATGGTGGTTTATACCATTACATGGACCATTACAGAAAATAGTGACATATGTCCTTCCTAATTTCTCAAAGTCAACGGTTATGTCTTTAAATGATTTAATCTTTCTATCGATCGATCAGTCAACTAATGGTTGCAGTAAATTGCAATTTTAATCCATCATACTTTTTATCTTATCTGATTTGCTGATTTATTTTCCACCATAATATAATATAGAATACAAACAATTGTATTTGATATTGTCTTTACTTATTGGTGTACTTAATGGAGAATAACCTTTTTGAATTTTGTGATCCCACTTGAGAGATAAAAAACTTTTTCTTTTTTGTTTGGGCATTTTAAATCTTCCATACAAAAGTGGTTCAACAAATTCTAGGTTTACCTGCTCCGGACATGTCAACACATGGTTTTCAACATAATATTTCTCACCCATAAATCCCATCTAAGTGCAGTAACACCAAGGGCTGGGTGTGAAAACTCCCTCCTCCTCTGGCCATGAATTATTCTGTTCATGCTCGATCCCTGCCCCGCATTAATAATTCACCAGCTCTGCCTTCTTTTAACCTGCATTAACATCAGGCGGGGTTCATCAGCAGCCTCCTAATTCCAAACATGTAAACTTTTGAAGTTGCCCGAGACCCTTGTTTAATTGGACGCCCCGGTGGCACAGTAAAGGGAATGTTTGAATATCAATATGTTTGTCAGCAGTGTGTTTTTAGATGTTCCAACGATCACAGTGCTCAGAACAATTAAAAATTACGACTCTGTGTGGCTATTTACGTCAGCTCCTGGAGTTCTTTTATTGCTGGTGATAAAAGGCAATGGACCGTGGTTTATGTGCATCCATAATCTACCCCTCCACTCTAAAAGCACGTTGCACTTTATGTCATCACCACAGATTTCTTTGTTCCTTTACCTTCGTCTCTAAGGCTTTACCTGTGAGATTAAGACACACACACGCACACACACACACACACTAAGCCTTCCTGTTTTATCTCTTTGTCATGACAGGTCCGGGGAACAATGCAGCAGCAGGACTGGCCCACTCCCAGTCCAGAGCCATGATCGCAGCCGCTGCCCGCCGCAGAGACACCAGCCACAACGAGCTGTACTACGAGGAGGCCGAGCACGAGAGGCGCGTTCGCAAGCGCAAAGCACGGTACTTCATTTCAAGCGTCTTGTAGGCAAATGTAGGATTTTTCCAAGGAGTCAAAAAATAACAATGTTTTCTGTGGTTCGTACGGAAGCCAAGTCTGATCTTAATTGATTTCTCTCCTGTGTTAATGACTTAAGAACAGGAGGAAAAAAGGTTCCTTAAAAAACATTTTTCCATGTGTGGCACAGGAATTGAAAAAAGGTTTTGCTTTGATCATTTTTCTAAGTGACTTTTTTTGTGAAAACAGTTGGGTGGGAAAAAAGTTTTGGATGGTGAATTTTTTACTATCGCTTTATGTTTATGTTGTTGCAATATTAATTTCAACCACAAGAGGCTGAAGTGCAACACTACCCCGTGTTCTAAACAGGACTAAAGCATTCATGTTTTCTTCCAGGTGAGTTTAAGAGTGCGTGGAAATTAAAACTGAGGGAATTTATTTTTTATTTAGAATGATTTCACCTGTTTTTAAGTCATAAACAAAGGAGAGAAAAGAGTTTAGATCAGACCTTAGATTTTCTTTTCTCGCTTGCCTCTCCGGGCTTCCGTAGTTTGACTGGACTGGGACAATTATTAACCCATAATTACGAATACGATAATATTATTCCAGTCAAACTAACAGAATCTCTGAGTGAAACTTCTTCATGGCTCTGTTTGCTGTGTTTCCTCCCAGACTGGTGGTGGCAGTAGAGGAGGCGTTCACACATATCAAGCGCATGCAGGAGGAGGAGCAAAAAAAGGCTCCAGGGGACGTGATGGACCCTCGGGAGGCAGCGCAGGCCATCTTCCCATCCATGGCCCGCGCCCTGCAGAAGTACCTGAGGACCACAAAGCAGCAGCACTGCCACAGCATGGAGAGCATCCAGCAGCACCTGGCCTTCTGCATCACCAACAACATGACGCCCAAGGTCAGACCTCTGAGCTTAAAGCATGGCGCGCGCATTTGCTTTTCAGATCTTTTAAGGGCTTTCATTTGTACAACGGCATAGTTGGGCCATTGTAGGAAAAACATTTTTATTACGAAGCCAGGGGGAAGCGTAAGAATAATTATAGTAAAACTCTGAATATTTCTGAAATTATTCTCTAAAGTTGAAGTTGTAAATTTAGGAGAAAAAACGTAATATTTTCTGGAATTATAAAGTCATAGATTTCCGAGAAAAACGTCAGAGATTAAAGTTACAAATTTATGAGAAAAGAACTTGGGGGGGATAGTTTAAAATAAACTTAATTTTTTTCTCTTAAATTTGATTTGTTTTGTAAATTTACAACTTTAAGTTCAGAGAATAAATTTACGATTTAAATATCGGAATATTATGCCCTGGCTCTGTAATTATAATTTATTTTTTACCTACAATGGCCCTAATACCCCGTTGTACATTTATGATTCAATACTACATAAGCTGACTTGTTCTTCTACGAAAGATATGATAGAGGTTGTTTGTATACATCCCTCCTGCCCAGGCGTTCCTGGAGAGCTACCTGAGCGCGGGTCCCACCCTGCAGTACAGCCGGGACCACTGGCTGGCCCGTCAGTGGACTCTGACCAGCGAGGTGTCGGTCACCAGCGGCCTGAAAGACGGCTCCATCTTCCAGCTCAAGTGTGTGGACTTCAGCCTGGTGGTGACCACAAAGAAGATCCCGTACATCCAGATGTCAGAGGAATACATCGACCCCAAGTCGCACAAGTTTGTCCTGCGGCTACAGTCAGAAACCTCCGTGTAGGACTCCAAACTTTCTGTTTTTTTTTTTTTTTTCATTCCTCACCCTAGCTCAAATGTTTTCATTTTAAGTTTTCAGTTTTTATTTTTATTTTTTTGGAATTTTTATATATTATATATGAATCTATATATTACACTCATGTTTGAATATATTGATCTTTATGTTTGATTTGGATGAACTCAAAAGAAAGAATCCGAGCGGGATTACGCTCATGGCGGGACGCCTCGGACATGGTTGTGTGCACATACAGTATGTGTGAGTGTACGCGTGTGTGTGTACGCACGTGTGTCATTTTGTGTCAACACAACCACTCGGAGATGGGAACACGGCCGCCGACAGACAAACCACTAAGGACTCTAATGGTGCGACTTTAGATATTTGAAGCCTCATGGAAACACATGACAAACATCGTGCCTGTGTTGCAGTCTCGTCTACAACATTTGAAAGTATTCGGATGCTCTTTTCGATGCAACAGATTGAGGGGAAAAAAATTTATTTCTTTCTCCCGAAAAAAACAGACTTATTGAAGTCTGATCTGTAAGAAAAATGAAAAGATAAAAGGATGAAACGTATGATCTCAGCCTGCTCAGAAGGGATGGCAGAATGTTTTCCTCAACACTGCTTCTACATCTGTAGCGCTCCAGACAAACACTTTTCTTGACAGTCGAGACGTCGGACTCCGCAGCACCCTTGAGTGCTAATTCTAGCGGCCAAAGTGTGACTCTTTGAGCCGCTTTAGTGCACAATTCCTCTCCAGGTGCAATGGAGCAAAATCAAAGCAAATATTTCCACTCCAGTTGGGAACAACACACGCATGCCATGTTAAACATCGGGGTAAACTCACGATGATCCGGATCATTGGAGACGCTGGACGCATGCCCAACAACATTTGCCCGACCTCACCGGTTCACTAACCTTCTCAGGGCTTCCGTGTCTGACACGATGGAAAGGGAAGGCAGCGAGGAGGAGAGCCACGATGTCACAAATAAAAAGTACTACTGATTAATCCCCCTCTGTGGGTTACACAGCAGCACATCTGAATGCTGTAAATTCTCATATAAAAGCCGGTAAATCAGTAAGCTTAGCCTGCTCGCTAATAAAGCTCAGGTGAAAAAACATTGAATTCCCCGCTACAGCAGCTCACTTGGTAAATGTAGTATAATGTTCATTTCCAATGCTCTAATTCTATCCGTACAACAGAGTCATGTCATGTTTCAAACTCTAATTAACTCTCAAAGTTTCGTCTTTGCCGTACTCCTACTCGATGTTAAGCTACCATCGACAATACTCAACACTTCCTGAGGTTTTTTCTCATTAAAATCCTAAAAAGGAAGGTTGCAAGACTTTCTTTGCCTTTTATTTGACAGTCAACAGTAGAGAGAGAGAGAGAGAGAGAGATATATGACGTGCAGCAAAGGTCCTCAGTATATTTACTCAAGTACTTTTTGAGGTACATTTTACATACAAAAACATTTCCAATGTTTCCAATTTATCAAATATGAAGATTTGCTGATTTCCCTTTGAATCATTTTAACATTTTTACGTTTTGTTTGGACACTTTGCTGGAAGGTGTCACTTTGGTTAAATGTGACAGCGTTTCTCACTTTTGTCACAGTTGATCGATTTAATCCATAATGAAAATAATCATTAGTTGCAGTCCAATACAAACTAATTACATGATATGCATGAGTAATAACAATATAAGGCTTTATTATATACTTTTAATTGTCATACTTGAAACCTGATTACTTTTACTAAAGCAACATTTTCAGTGCAGGACTTTTTACTTGTAAAAGTATTTTTAGCGTCTTAACTGTTGCAAGACATTTAATGTGAAGATTAACTGTGGTAACTGAACATCTTCGTGAAAAGGCGAAGTCATGACAAAACTCTTGCTGCACCGATGGGATTATTGAAATGGATCGTACTGAATCTCTCAACAACGGGGCTGAACAAAGGCCACTATTTGAGAATTTACTGCATTTATGATTTCATCTTTCAGGGTTCACAGGGTTTGCTTGTATCACTAGAACACATACAGCACTGGATGACAAAGTGCATCGTAGTGTGATCTGCAGCAGCAGGGCGGAACCTCCCTCCCAACTGGACCGTCTGGTTTTTCTTTACTACCCTGTCTCACCTCTTTTGTCTGACAAACATGCTCACAGTGAATCCCTGGAGGTTGGAGGGGATTCTTTTTCTAATTCTTTCTCTCACCTGGTGAATCGGTGGATCTTGTAAAGCCCGAATAATACAGTCAAATTTAAGCTGATGACACTCCAATGATTTCAATCTGTCATAACTGATCTGGCAATTTCACGCAAGTGTTAAAAGAGAGTCACAATGCGTCTCCAGAAGGAGAAAACTGTCGTACTGATGATGCCTCCTGTGTGCAGGGTTGTCCCCTACTGCCCTCTGGCTGGTAAACCTAATATTGTCAGTGTGTGTGCCTGAGGGCAACGTACTGTTCATTTTAGCAAAAACATTCTTCCACTGTAAACTTGTTAAAGCACCTGGGGAGAACTTTAAAAAAAAAAAAAAAACACTTGTGCGGTTTCCTCTTTTGGAAACACTTGCCACTGGTCCCATTTTGTACTTTGTATGATCCCAATGTGACTGTGCCTCCCTGTTTTTACACTGTATCTATTTATGTAAACAAGCATGTCTGTATGTATGTATGTATGTCATTCTAGTTCGTACAACCCGCGCGCCCCCCTCCCCCCCCCCCCCCCCCCCCCCCCACGTCCTCTACTTCTCCACCTCTGTCACACTTTTGCCAGGTTACAGTCCTTGTCAGGGTTTTTGTTGGACAGCTCTGTGACGACGACGTGACGTTACAATGTAAGACATGTTTCAGTTTCACAGCATTAGCATTTGTAAAAAAAAAAACAAAAAAAAAAAACAATAAACATTTTTATGAACATTTGTAAAACTTCTGTACGGGACCTTGGATATTGGAGATATCAGCTTTTTTGATTTCCCAGAATGCCTCTCAGGAGAAGCACGGCGTTTTCACTTTCAGTTATCGGCTGGTTAGCGGATTTTAAGCTACCAACTAAAAACAAACCAAACCCAACATGCTTAATGGCTGCATTGCATTCTGGTCTATTGAGGATTTTGTGTCTTTTTTTGTTGACACTTGTATAATGAATTTTGCTGCAGATTATTTATTTTATTTTTTTCTACCTTAAGAAAAAATGGTAATTAAGGTATTTGTAACATAATTTTGAAACTGTATTTAATTAGTCAGTTAATGGATTATAATATAATCTGCCTGGTTTAAGTAGTTTAACAAAAGCCATGAACCATTTTTTGGAGTTTTTATCTATTTGTCTTTTGACACCCTTTAAACCCCCTAAACCATGCATATAATCCATTAAAAATATCTTCACATGTTATAATTTCTATTTGATCCATTAATTCCTCATGTTTGGAATGCTCCTCCCAATCTGCACCCGAATTGAAAGATTACACTCATTTTGAGAAAAAATAAGGGGTACATAACATTATTTTTTTAATTTAAGGTAGTTTTACCCCTTCAAAACAAATTAAAATTACACCTTTATAACGAGATAACAAATAAAATCATTTTTTTGTGAACACAGCCATGCTAGGCTTCCATGCAAAACAACAATTACCGCTGGTTATTTAGATTTGTCCCATCTCCCTGCAATCAAACTGCACAGCAATGTTTGTGCTACTGCAGTTTCAGATGTACAGTGTCTTTCATTACCTCTTCCAGACTTGCTCCTCAGCCTCTCCATATGCAGTAGTTTCTCGCCTCGGCTGCAGGCGTGTTGCCCATTAGTCGTCTGGCCCTGCTGTGTGACATGCCGGAGCAAAATTTCAGCTTTTTTGGCCTTGATTTGGTGGCTTTTTGTTGTCATGAAGCTCTATGGTAATTGGCTTGCCATCAGCCTGTCAGAGCTGCGCAGCCGGGCCTTGTGGGTAAATGAATGTCAGTGTCTGTGTCCGGTGCGGAAAACAAACAACCTCATACCTCTGCGAGGCCGCCTGTCGGAACTCATCTGTCCCCGGCTTAATCCTCCCGTGCTCGCCTGCTCTGTGCAGGACCGGGGCGAGGAGGAGATGGAGAGAGAAGAAAATGAGCAGCATTTGCATCTAAATGGAATGTTTTTCTTCCCTTCATTCCTCCCTCTCTATTTGTTTGGTAATGACTTATGTGCAGATCGAGGCGTGAGAGAAAATCCTCCCAGCGTCTTCAGCTTTGAACAGAAATCTATACCTTAACTGTGTGTGTGTGTGTGTGTGTGTGTGTGTGTGTGTGTGTGTGTGTGT
>CALSBV010010707.1:532322-568240 GCA_943590825.1 Bovichtus diacanthus
ATATATATACATATATATACATATATATATACATATATATACATATATATATATATATATATACATATATACATATATATATACATATATATATACATACATATATATGTGTATATACATATATATATATATATATATATATGTACATATGTATATATGTGTATATATGTATATATATATTTATATATATATAAATATATATATTTGCATTTGCTCATAGAAAGTTGAATATCAAAGATATGCACATATATTCAGTATTTAAAAAAGAAAATTAATGTTGAAGACATTTATGAACACAATGTTAGCGGTTTCCCAGGTTTTCAAAAATCCTGACTCACTATTACTAAATGTGTGATTTTTCATGTGATCTAATACAAATCCAAAGCTGTAATGTTAGATATTTGCCCAAAGTATGTCCGTACCAGATTTAAAGACTTAAGACCAAATGCAATAAATGTTGCGTTTCCCCCCGCAGTGTCGCAGTCCTCCGCCGCTGGGTGGCGCTGTGTTCACATTTGGCTTGTATCGCTGTAAACTCTGTCCGAGGTCAAAGGTAGGGACACCGGCAGGTTATCGGAAAGTCACCGTCGAGTAACAAACAGCAGGAGGACTGTTATTATGAAAAACAGAAATGTGGACATGAACATGCTGTAACTAGGGTGGTGCTACTTCACAAAACAAACCGTTAATTGTGGAGAATGTCGTCTTGCTGGTGAGCTGCTTTCTTTTTAAATCACAGATATGAAAGAAGCTAATAGCATGCCATTATCGGACAGGCATGTTGGACCACCGAAGCATGTAAACAGACGACTGGAATTTAAATCTTTACGTTTCATAAGAAATTATAATGTTACGTATTTGGGTATTTCTGTCACAGAAATACGAGTTGTGAGACGTTCTCCTCGCCAACAGCAGTCTGACAGCTGTACGATATCAAGCTAATTAAGCGACAGTGAACTGGTGCTGTGCAGGACTGTCAATACATTATGTCCATCGTTATTACACTTTCAAATATGCGATCCGTTATAAATGGTGTTTATAATGTCCATTTCAAATAAACACAGCCCAAACGCTGTCAGAAACATTGCTAGCTTGCTAACTTGGCTTGACCAACAGGGAAAAACCCTCAGTTTGTTATATTTTCTTTAAGTTTTATAAAACAAAAGCAAACAATTATTCACATGGGTGCAGTTCTGCAATATAACCAAAGGTACTTGTACTTTACTTGAGTATTTTCATTTCATGCTACTTTATTGTTCTTCTCCACTATAGATATTGTGCTTCTTACTCCACTGCCTTCATTTGACAGATGGATATAGAAGTACTAGTGATAGTATAATACTTTGTTACAAGTTACTTTGCAGATTTAGATGATTAATATAGGATGATAAAATAATTGCAGTCCAATAACATGATTCTGAAATGGGGCATTCTGCATAAACATCTACTTTAAGTATATTGTGGTGCTAATCCTTTTGTACTTTTACTTCAGTAAGATTTTAAATGCAGGACTTTTACTTGTATCAAAGTATCTTACACTGTAGTATTTCTACTTGAACTTAATCTTAATACTAACAATACTGCATTTGTGAAGCTGTGAGCAGCAATGTTGGTGTCTGAAGTGGACAAAAGTATAACGTTAAAACAATCGACTATCAGAATAAAACGTAAACATTTTTTAAATTTCTTTTATTGCTTAATCAACTCCTTCGGTACTGCATTATATTGTCAGGGATCCTCACATTGTGACACAACTGACAAAAAGCAGGGTATGTTCAAATGAAAATATATGAATTGTAACAAAGTGTGGACTATAAAACTGATGTTTATTATACATTCACCTCTTGCTTAACAACAATTCTTGAACATTGTTGCTTTTAAGTTATTTCAGAGGACAGAGATTATCAGTCTAATGTAGATTGAGTTTTAGAGACAACTTTGTAAAAATACAGTGACTTTTGTATTTATCTTTGACCCTGGACCAGCCAGCCCACCCTGCTCAGAGGACCTGAGGGTCCCAGCAGTGCATTGAAACATCAATGAGGCAGTTTGAAGTCAATAAAGAAACACTTTCCCAGAAAGTCTGCTTGTGTGCCCAGTGTGTTTTGATAGGACTGCACCATTTAACAGCTGCTGAGTTGGACAGCCTGTGTAGCCCTGACAGGATTCCATTTGCCTTCAGGCTGTTTATTTTGATTTTAAGTCGAGGCAGAGAGTGCAACATCCCAACCCACGGCCATGTGTTTCTGCCTCTCTGCTGCAGCCTAATGCCAGCTGAAGCGTGATGCATCCAGAGCAGTGCGGAACGGCCTTCGCCCTGCAGAGACGGCGGGCAGATTCAGCCCCTCGGGGCACGCTGAGCACCGGCCTACTGCAGGGCCTCATCCAGAGCGCCAGGCATCCTTCCTTCTGCTTCCTGCTCCCCAGGGTCCACGCAGCTGATATGGCTGCTGCCCAGCCTGCACAGATGCCCTCTCTTTCCTCCTCCTCCACCAGCCTTGCTCCTGCACCCATCCCCTCTCCCAGCTCCCTGCCAAGCCACATAGGCAAGCCAGAATTCCCAGACACAGGATGGGACCGTATCAAGAACCTCTTTGACATAGAGTTGGTATTTCTGTTTCTTCTTGAATTTTCTTCTTCTCTTCTTTCACTTAACACTGTGAAAAAACCCTTCTTTATGCATCCATTTAGTTGTTTTGGTGTTGTGTTGCTGTGTGACTACAGAAGTACACAATGTGATGTCAAATCTAGAGCTGAAACAATTAAGTATTTGGCCGCTATTTTTATAATCAATTTTAAGTCATTTTTCAAACAAAACTGCCAAACATTCCCTTTTTTCGTACTTCTCACTTGCAAGCGTGTGCCGCTTTGCCTCATGGGATGTCATAGTAAACTCAACAGACAGAAAATGTGTAGAACGTTTTTTTTCTCATTTTTATTCAAGTTATGCTTCCCTCCGACACAACTGTCACACGTTCAGGCGGTGAGGAAATGTATTTCCATTTTTGCTGACATTTCATTGACCAAACAATCATATAATCAAGAAAATAATTAGCAGATAAATTGATAATGAAAATACTTGTTGGCAGCAAGAGCTTTTTTCCTTGAGATTCCTTTTTCCCAGTCTTACGAGGAAAAGTCATTGTAGAAGAGGCAGAGCTGCTTTAGTACACCAGAATACAGTACAGTCCGGTTGTCTTGCGAGGCTCACTTATTCTGGACTATGAGAAATGTCAGAACCGATGCACACAGTCTTTGTGCACAGTAGTAAATACACTGGGTGAGAGAAATGCACAAGGCCGCAGTTTCGTTGTGTATAAATATGTTAGGACCGCTTAATCATCACCACATGCTTACTAACACATGTCTGCTGCTACCTTATTTGACATTGCAGTTTTGATACCGAGTTGGCTCTTGTCTCCCTGTAGCGCGGCGCAGAGATACCCAGAGGAGCTGAGCAACGTGATAAAGAGCGGTTTTGTTGGTGGACTAGCAGGCTTGCTCTACGGAGGCCTGCCAGCAGCTCGCTATGCCAGGCAGAGGTATATCCAAATCAGCCAGGCAGAAATGTATACTAGCCGAGTTGAAGCAGTGGTAAGTGAGTGAGTGACAGAAAGTGGACTGTGTGTGCATGTGCATGTGCCATTAACCCGACTGTTGAATAACAATATTAGCAGAGGGCTTAAAAAGTGCTGTAAATTATGACACCACCAGTAACCCCTGAGGATTATGTTCCAGTAGAAAATGACTCCTGATTCACTCCTGTGAAATATTTTTTATAGAAAATGTTATAGCGTCGTGGTTATAACACTGATTTTGATTTTGTGTCTTTTCTGTCCAAATCAGCGCTTGTCCCATCACGCAGCAATCCGGGGATTTGTGAGATACGGATGGAGATGGAGCTGGAGAGTGGCTGCTTTTGTCTTCTTATTCAAGTAAGCGAACAAAGTGATTATCCCGGGGCACAAATTTCATCAACAATTTAGCTTAATAAAAGGCAGCGACAAACATTTTAAGCCCTGATTTTAGAAGAACTGAGTGTGCGAAGTGTGGTTTAACAGTAATGCATCTGTCATACAGCTAAGCAGAATGTTATTCATATTAGATTATGTCTTCATTTGATTCTTTTTATTTCCAATGATCACTTCCCACTTAAATCTTTCGGTTTCAGTCTTTCCCTCATCTGCCTGTCTGTTCCCTCTCTAGTTCTGTCAGCACAGGGCTGTCTGTGTACCGGGACAAGTATGCCCTCAGCCATTATGCTGCAGCTGGAGGTGAGTCACATGGGCTTCTATGGGGCCTGATCACACCTATTTTTAAACCAACAGAAAGCCAACAGAGCGCACCATTCACACTCACATCTCCATCTGGGTGTTGTGCTATACAAACTCAGTGTTTTGTAATGAGCAGCTCCACAGTTCACTCCTGTTGTTGCTGTGTACCGTCTGTCTGCAGTTTAATGTGCAGCATCGGTGCTGCATTTATGTCTTTTTAAAAAAGAGATTTTAAATGTCAGTTAGCAGCATTTTAAAACGTACGCCTGTGCATCACACGCAATCAAGTGTCCAGTTTGTAGCAAGTACTATTTTCTGTCAGATGATGTAATTACGGACCATGTATTGTCCACCGGAGAATTTCTTCCCAGGACAGTTGTACCAGTTGTAAAGATTCATGAACCAGCAATAGGTTCAAAAGTTTGTTTAATGAGTTGGCAAATTTTAACTTCTGTAAATTCTAATATGGGTCCAAGAATGAATCCACCCACACCATTATCATGTCTACACTGTTGACTCCCCCAGAGCAGACAGACACATCTAGATCCTTCTAATATTTATCTTGAGCCGCATTGTCACATTTTCCTTCCTTGCAAGATTACTGCCGCAATGTCTCCAGTTTGCCTGTGGCCGAGGGCCTTTTATTTCACGCCACTCCCCTATCTCTCTCCAACCTTATTTCCTGTCATCTCTCTACTACACTTCTTACAGATTACTCAATAAATCCACTGTCTGGAAAATGGGATTTCTTTTTTTTTTGTTGCAGAAATTATATTTCTTTGTCTGACTTGTGTGTCTGTGTGTCCGTCCGTCCCCAGCTGTGACTGCAGGCCTTTTCAGACTGAACCTGGGCCTGCGAGGGCTGGTGGCAGGGACGCTCATCGGAGCAGTGCTGGGGTAAGGTTGGCTTCTGCTTCCACAAGTGTCCCTTCATATCCATCGATCACCCCGACAGTCCAACACATCAACTAGTTACAGTAACTAATCTGAAGCCAAGAGTTACATTGTCAGAAAGCTGCTCTGCATTTATTCTGTAACGGACATGCATATTGGCTCGTGCTTGTGTGCGTGTCCATGTCCGTGCTCGTGTGCTTAAGAGCAGTGAGCACTCTGGCAGCCAGCTGCGCCCCTCCCAGCAACCCTCTGTCGCCCAGATGAACCCCCACCCCCACCCCAACTCTGTTCACGGTGCCAGAGGGACACATGTGCGCTGCAGAGGGCCATGTTTTGGGTACTAGAGCAAGGAGGCAGGCCAAGGCAGCAGCTGCCCCTCTCCATTTCTGCCATCTCTGTTATTCCAGCCACTCATCTCCATCTACCATGCTCTGATCTGGACTTATGCTTCACTCCCTCCCCTCTCTCTCCTCAATCCCACTTGCAGCTGAGTGCACAGAGCCAAGAGCAGATTTGAATTTGATTGTGTAATGGAAATTGAGTGTGAGGTGTTTGATGGTGTAACAGACTGGAGGGGCTGGTTTGGATTGTCCCTGATCATCAGTTCCGTGTTGGCTCAGCCTTGGTCTGTTCTCCTGTTGGCTCCGCCTCCTCCTCTCCTCACTGTCTGCCTGAGTGACCAGCCACCTGGAGCATTTGATGTGTGCAAACAGCCCTGGCTATGTCAGGTGCAGTCGGGGCAGAAGGGGGCGAAATGAAAGCAGGCAGCTAATCGGAAAGCACATCACGCTCCAGATCTCAGCCCAGAATCGTCCTCTTGTCCGGGCACATGACAGAGGTGTGACTGGAAGGTTTGGTTGGGGCCACAGGGACTACAGAGGAGAACTGACTTTTTAAGACACAGATGGGGGGGAGATTTGGCACTAAATTATTACAATGGTGCAAATAACTGACAGCTTAAAAGTGTTACGCAATTCAGTAGCTGCTTTGACGGAGCTTAATGTGACTTGATGTGTACTAGATTTGTTACAAAACAGATTATACTATAGCAGGAAGTGTTTTAGGAATTCCATATCCAGTTCCCCCAGTGTTGACATGTCCAGTAAAGTGTCAACCAGGAATGGTTTTGTTCGTTACATTAGCTGATGTTTGATTCATTTGTTGTGCAGGTGGTAATAACCGTGCTCAGACAGTATAAAAGCACAAGATGTATTTTCTGTTTTGTATTGTGTTCTGAACATGTTCTGAATATTTTTCTGATATTTACAATAACATAAGCTCATTTCTGCTCAGGCTTCCCACTGGTGCTCTGATCATCAGCATGCAGTCGATGGCAGGAGAAACTGCCAGAGAGAGGAGGAGGAGAGAGCGCAGGGAGCTCTATGAGCTCAGAGTCACAGAATGGTGAGATATATTACACGATTTGAATAATAGGCTATTATGTTACACTTCTGTAGGATATTTCACCAAGCATTAAAAACAAATTCACATCAAAAGCCTGTTGTTATCGGAAGTCTCGTTGCTCACCAATCACTCCTTCTTTCAAATCCTAAGGGCGGCTCGCCTGAACTTGACAGATGAATTGATTGAAGATCTGAAAGTCAGCTCGCAGGCAGAGGAAACCAATAAGGAAATGCAACGGATCCAGGAACTGCTCAGTTTACCACAGAATGAGTATGTGACTCAGGACTCGCGCAGCCAATGATGGCAGCTGCCTTACTGCCTAATCTGTTGGACATTGAAGGTGGGACTTCACACAACTGGGAGGATGAATGGGTCTCTTCTTTACCTGGACTCCACACACCTTCTCTCCACCTGAATGGAAACTGCTTCTCATCACCTCACCAACTACTGTCCTGTGTACTTGTACATCTATCTTTGTGAGGACCAATTTGACTTTGAGCTAGTTGGGAGAAAGCACATTTTAATTAGACTTCACGTGAGGCTTAACTTTTTAAAGAATTGTATTTGCCATATCTACTTGATCTAACATTATACAATATTGAGTGACACAACTAATGGTCACAAAATCGCAAATTTTCAAGAGACACCTAATAAAACATCCTCAACTTAAAGAAACACTTGTTGCGTCTTCCTAACAGATGTTTCCTGCTTTTAAAATCAGCTCGGCTTGTGTGGTTAGTGTGCTTGTGTCCTTGCGTATTGGCTTCTTGTGAATAAACAATACATTTTAAACACTGAATTAAAACCATGCATTTCTATAAAACCCTCAAAGTAGCTCCCCTGCCTGCCAAGACCTGACCTCACCTTTCTTATACACCTTTCTTGTACTTTCGTACACCTAATTCTTTGACACCAATCAACAAATGTCCATTCATGTCTATCACAAATTGGCTTCCTTCTTTTCCCCCCATGTCTGTGTTTATGTGTACTGTGCTTTCCAACTTTGCCTCTTGGGCTTTTCAGCAACTAGGTCAAACGCAGCCTTGGCCCCTGGTGTAAACAAGATGTGACACAGCAACAGCTGGGGCCCGGGATGCAGCAGTGACTGCTCACATGCAGATGGACTGCCAATAGAAACAGATTGAGGAGCCTCTGTACTGATAATATCAAGCTTTGAACTATTGCAGGTAGACACTGGAGGTAAGGCTTAGAATTGTGTTTTAATCGTCTGTTGGCTGCGTCCCAGCATTGTTGTGTGTCCAGGTATAACACTTCACTTCAGACCTTTATGGCATGTACTCTTTAAAACAATGTAAGCGTATACATTTATAATGGTAATGCAATGTTTAAAAATAAAAACATTCATTTCACTGGCAAGTTTGGGATCATGTAGCCTGAAATCTGGTCATTCTCCCCAAACGATAGCTCAGGATGACTGCTCTCAGAGCATTTAACGTTCACAAATAGGCTCTCAGTCCCCTCTATTGGTGGCTTAGTGGAACTGCAAATGTACCCCAAATAAAGTGGTCTCCAACCTTTTTGCACTGCGGACTGGCTTCATGCAAGACAATTTGCAAAAAGTGCAAAACATATTATTTAATTATTACATATATAATGTAAATGTAATTATTCAATTTTATATTATGCACTTTATTTATATTATTAGACTGTAATATATATAATATAATACATAAAAATGTTTACAATAAATATTACCAAGACAAAAAAATAAAAGTTTTATTCTTTCTGTGTGGCCCGGTGGTTGGGGACCCCTGCTATACATGATACTACATTCATCAGTTCTCAATAACATACTAACTGACAGTAATACATTATTCATAGCTATTCATTCATAGCTATCTCCTTTCTTAAGTCCAGTCTCTTTTTAAAAACATCTTGCTATATTGACACTTAAGAAGGTTTTTTTTAAATCATAGTTTATATCACACTGTTTATCGATAGGTGTTGCCAAAACAAATATTTTTTTGCTAGGGTCCAAATCTGTGTCATTAGAGGATCACTATAAGTATAAGACCAAGTAACCGCTAATCCTATCAGGGTGCAAAACAAAAGACTCAAAAAACTCAGGTCTCCAGGGGCTGAACACCATAGCGTCCAGTATAGCTCTCTTCAATAGCTATTATTAATATTTAATTGTTGTAGTCTTCCTGGGGAACGTGTGCAGAAACGAGCAGTGGGCTGTGAGCGCTCGTGTTTCGCGCCAGCAGCTGGCCAGCGGTGACGGCAGTGTTCCGTGTGAAGCGCTGATGCGAGTTTGTTCATCGCAGTTGGCCACATTCCGCACATTCCGCGGTAAGAGACTCATCCACTTGATACACCGCCGTTGACTTCTGGCGCAGAAAACGTATGTTGAACAAATGCCGCCTTCAAATGCTGCTTGTAAAAATGAGCCTTTGCAGTGTGTCAGCCTGTCCTTGCGCGTGCTTTAAAGTGGGGAACGTTGCATTTTACACCGGCGGCTACAAACACGTTTCATGCACGCATGCACTTTCAACTGAAGTAGACTATGCTCAGACAACATCACACACAAGGAATACAGTGAAACATCACATTTGTTTTAAAGTAGCTACACATCCGGGCAACTAAAGCTCCACTATTAAAACAAGTGCTCTGTTGTTTCCACGTTTCAGACGCCACAACCCACAGTGGGAGGAAATCCCCGTTTTCACGGTTATTCGGAACTTCTTGTGCAGTCGGTGTATTTAAATGATGTGTCTATCTGCACGTGAAGACGCCCCCCGAGTAGCTGCAACAGTATTGGCTGAGTCTCAACCTTGCATGATGTAAGCCAACTCCAGGCGAACAAGTACTCCTGTATGGTGTCGGATGGTGGGCCGGGATAGTTGAGTGGTATGACTCTGTCGATGCGAAGTCCCAGCCGCAGCCATCCCAACTGATGCCATAATCATGGACATCAGTAAAAAAGACGCCAGGCATAATCCACTGGCCACTGCCAGGTGTCTATCAAAGGTCTTTTTGTGGTAAGTGCTTATTACACCACATTATTATAAAGGTAATCCTCACCTTTTGTTTTAATTGTAGCTGTTGAAATGTGACTAAAGTTTGGAACAGATGTCACGTGTGAAAGGACGTCTAATGTGTAACAGGACTACTTTAAAAGTTTTGACTTTTAATTGGAGAATTTTTCACAGAAACTACACACCGGCGCTCTTCTTGTTGTTTTTTTTCTTTTGCTTTATTTTGCACTTTGGACTTTGCATTACATTCTTGCAACTGTATAAACCGGTTGCAACGTAATTGTTCATGCACAGTTCTATGAATGACGAGACATTAAGATGCATTCTGCTAGTTACACATTTATGTTCTCACCAGCAGTTAGTTAAACAGTCATTTAGAGTCAATGCAACAGCAAAACGTTGCTTTCCTATGCAATCCAAAATCATCTTCAAAGAATTTGTGAACATTTTTGCCAGAAGTGGGAAACGGTGTTTTCATCGAAAACTTCCGCCCGAAATGGAGAAAAATTAGTAGTTACAGGTGGAGTTTATATTTGTGTATGCAAATGTATATGAGTGCAAACACTCACGAGGAATCAAACTCCGAACAGCAAGAGTCTTGCAAGTACATTAGCTTCAAATAGGTGAAATCATTTAAGTGCACAAAAGCTTCAAATAAGCCGAACCGATGTAGATGCAGCATACAGAAACGATCAAATAAAAATGCAACTATTAGCTTCCAATAATCCAACCCATTTAGTGCTACATACATGTATACTACACTATATACATTTTTTTATTGGCCGAAGTGCAGTCGAAACCGGAGGTTTTCAGTCTGCGACGGAAGGTGTGAAGGCTTTCTGCTGACCTGGTGCATGTGACCGGCCATTGGCTCAAAGGACAAACAATACAGGCGCCACTTGCTCGGGGACATGGGTGCTACACTCTTTGTGTTTTATGTAGAAAAAGCGCAGATCAACCGCCACAGTATTTTAGGCCCCTTAGTACAACATGTTCTCGACCCCGACTAACCCTAACCGAGGGAGTGTTGCGCTTGGATTTAAAATGGTGCAAGATGTACAGTAGACTTGCAGTCTGATTATATGTAATAATTAATTGTATGACAAAAGTCAGGGAATCCCTATAGCACAGGTGCTGTTAAACCGTACACGTTTCAAGTTAATTAAATGTAAAATGTTTTATTCCCTATCCTGGTCTGAAGTGGTAAGAGATAAATAAATAAAAAAAAACATTAAACAAGGACATGCACAGTGTTAAAAATATGAAGCAGCCAAATACAGACCCAGCCAATATCATCTGATTGCAGAGCGGTTTTCAAATTAATTGATCGATCGATCGATTTTATTTATGGATTATCAGACAAAGAAACTAAAGTGTCCAAAGGATAACATGTTAAAGTGAAGAGATTAAGAAGCCTGTGCAACATGCTTTTTTTTAAAAGCCAGATTGATTATTGCTTTTAAAGCTAACCTGTACTGACCCATTAGAGAACACTTAAGTAAGCAAACCTGCTGTCAAAGGACAGAAGTATGTGCGGCACAAACATTAATAGCGTTGACGTCTCCAGTCATACTAGCAGTAATAAAAAAGTATAATGACATGGGTGTGACACACATTGTGTTTGTGTTCCTGCTCTGTAACTGTGTGTTTCAGCTGGTTGACCCCGTTGCTGCAACTTGGCCACAAACGGAGGTTGGATGAAAGTGACATGTACAGCGTTCTTCTGGAGGATCAGTCTGAAATACTGGGAGAGGAACTACAGAGGTACTACATTAGCGTGGTGCAGCCTCCGATCACTCCCAACAGTATAACAGTCTAACATTGTAAAGGTGTTAAAAGACACATGTTGTTATCAGTAATCAGTGGCCACCTCATAGCACACACACAATTATCCTGTATGAATTGTATTCTGTGGTGATACTAGTAAATCCTGAGCAGTGAAATTACCATAACCGTTAGCAAACACCACATTTGAAACCTGTTTGATTCCTTCGCTGACAGCGTAATTGGTTAGCTTTGATATTTACTGTGTGTTGTAATAATTCTGCAAACATAGACATTGCATACGGTTAAAAATATTGCTGCCAGGCCGCAAAAACAAAAATGGATTGATGTCATGTTATAACGTGAAGTTTATTGTTATAATTAGATAATTTCACATGTACGACATGCAAATATATCTTATCAATATACTATTTATCTTGTTATAACCTGATAACTTAGCCTAGGGCTGGGCCATATGGATACAAGGACTGCATTGCAGCCTTTAAAAGCAGGTAAAGGCAACACTTGTGCCATTTACGATATCCACATTCTAAGACGATATCTAGTCTTGACTCATGACGTCAGTATATTGCCCAGCCCTAACTTCACCTTTATTGTTATAATATGAAACTCAACATCTTGTAATAACAAACTTTTCTCCTTTTTAGAACATGATACTGATCCATTTTTCTTGCACTAAGACATTTAAAGAGGAATTTCACTCTAAACTCACCATGTTTCTGATCAGAATGAATATGCTGCTGCATTTTCTTCGTTGCAGATTTTGGGACCATGAAGTCAGAAAGGCTATGAAGGAACTCCGGAAGCCAAAACTCAAAAGAGTTCTTATTCAGTGCTATGGAAAGTCCTACGCAGTGGCTGGGTTGTTTACATTTTCACTGGTATGTTCTAGCTATGTAAAGCCTCCTTTCCATTTTGCCAGATTAATTCAGCATGGGGAAATGATAAGAAGTAGGTTTATATACCTAAAGGTATTGATCCTAAAATAATTTTGTGATGAAAATAGTTTGTAACATCAATCTTTTCTCCTTAAAGGTCAATTGTATGTGTGGTTTCCATGTGGTTTCATTTGTAAACATTAATGAACATGAAGCATAGTAACTAAAAGAAGCTTTGCCAGAAACCACTTCCATCTCTTAGGCATAGATGTCTCATATTTTACAAGCATGTCAGCCACATATCCAGGGGCCATGCAATTTAGTGATGTAGTAAGATTTTGTATTATATACTTTGACCAGAGGTTAGACGAACTGGTGTTGTGTCAGAATACTATCAGAATTCTTAGTAAGCTGTAGTGTTTTGCTTGATTTGCATCCAGTGTCAGTAATGTATTTGTGTCACTCTTTGACATAAAGGAGGCAATTAAAGTGATCCAGCCACTTCTTCTGGGGAAAGTCATCCTGTACTTTGAGAACTATGACCCAAACGACCAGAGGAGTCTCTGCATCGTGTGCGGTTATGCTGCTGCGATGTCCCTGTTCACCTTCGGACTGACTGTCCTCCAACATCTCTACTACTACCGCGTCCAAAGAACTGGCATGAAGATTAGAGTGGCCATGTGTCACATGATATACAGGAAGGTCAGTAAGGACTCAGCGGTGATCGCTCCTAGAACTAGGCTGTGAATGTTTTCAGTAATACTCACCAGATGAAGGTGAAATGTCTCTCGCCAGGCTCTTGGTCTCAGCAGTGAATCCATGGGGCAAACCACCACCGGACAAATCGTGAACCTCCTTTCAAATGATGTCAATCGTTTTGATGAGGTGAGGCACCACAAACTGTAATGCGTACCCCCCTTTTGAAATATTTCCATAAGCGCATAACATTCACACAAAAAAAGCCTATATTAAAGACGTACAATACAGCACTGCACCCTCAGTGTTTCTGATCTACTAAACAACAACCTTGTAACCGAAAAACACTCAAATGCAAATGGCCGCCACCATTGAGCCCCTGAGCGAGGCACTTAACCCCAAGCTGCTCCGGGGGACTGTCCCTGTAGTTAGTCACTGTAAGTCGCTCTGGTGATAAGAGCGTCTGCTAAATGACCTGTAATGTAATTTAATGTAATGTAATGCTTATAATCCACTAAATTCATGGCAAACCGATCATTTCAGCCGCAAATCCATTTTCTTGATTTTCAGCCGTCATTCAAAGTGGAAACTCGCTTCCCGGTCACACTGAACAAATCCAACTGTGAATGTGATTTTCGTTTGTTTTTGGCAGTTGACATTTGCATAGGAAATGTTCACTGTTGGAACCGTGCTCATGATGAACTATTTTCTGTAAAGATTACAGTCAACCTGCACTACCTGTGGGTGGGACCTCTTCAAGCGATGGTGATCATCGTTTGTCTTTGGTACCAGATCGGACCCTCATGTCTGGCAGGTATGGCAATCCTTGCCCTCATGTTGCCTGTACAGACCTTGTTTGGAAAGCTCTTTGGCATCTTCAGGTAGGCAACAAGACAACTGAAGAAGTGCAAGGTTGTCTCTATTAATAGATTAGTTGAATTATGCCCTTTTACAATTTAAAATCTTTTTTAAATAGGGTATTTTTAAAAGTTCATGTTTTAAAAAAAAAAAAACTTTTTTGCAGGAGCAAAACGGCAGTCCTTACTGACAATAGAATCCGCATCATGGACGAAGTGGTGTCTGGCATCAGAATTATTAAGATGTATGCCTGGGAGAAACCCTTCTCAGCTCTGGTTACGGAGGTCAGAAGGTAAGAATGAAAATAATATTTTTTGCATTATAGGGGATTGAGTTCTACTGAGACATGGGCCCATAGTTTTCAACTTTTAGACTTCTGCTGTCCATTAACTTTGGAAAGTTAATCAATGTCACGCATTTCTTTTGGCTTTATTTTATATCCAATATTGGCTATTAAATATGAATCTTTGTTGCCGTTCACTTCCTGAAGGAGTACCTCCAATTCAGAACTATTGACCTTTTTTTTTTTTTTTACATTTGGAGTCTAATGCTCCACCCTTTTAGACCTTAGTTTGTGCGTTTCAATTTCCGGGGCTGGGATGATAGTGGAGCCTTTGAAGCAGGAGGGAGCTGTGTGAGAGCCGTGTGACAGCAGCTGATGAGCACAGACTTCCACGAAAGAGCTCATCTTCCTTACAGATCCCGGCTTCAGGTGGGGGTCAGTGGGGAGTTAGTTGTTTGATGTCTGAAGGTGAAGGCTTATCAAACCTGTAGTAAGACACTTTCAGGTCGTCGGCCAGTTGATGGTTCTCCACAGTGGTGATCTCCTTTTGCTGGTAATGCCAGATCCTATCTGGAAAAAACTCACGAGACTCAAGGGTTACTATTTAGATACAACCTTCTGGCAGGTCTTTCCATACTGGTGCAGCGCTTTTGAGGGAACACGTTTTTCGGCTTTTTAAGAGCTGCTTTGTTAACGTGCTTCTGGTTATGAAGATGCCTCCCCCTTGGCTGAGTTTTAAAACCAGGGTTTGTTGTTTTCAGGTCATGTCCTTTCTAAAGCTTATAAGAAATCACAGTGTCAGTGAGTTCAACGAGGCTGCAGCTGCAGCCTCAAAACACTCCATTAGTGCGGTCAAAGGAGAACTGTAATTCCACTTTTTCCTCGTGATGCTTTGTATCTAGCTACTAGGCGATTTCAATGAATTGGTGGAAAGTCCTACAGAAGATATTCATCGACTTACTCAGTTGTACTCAGAGCAAATCTTATTTATATATGTGTTTTGTGCATAAAGCGAGACAAACAGAAAAAAATGTATTAATAATAGCAGAAAAAAGTCATGTCATGTCCCATGTCTAATCACTCGGCTATCGAGCCTTGAAGGGTGTCTTCATAGAGTGTGTAACTGTCCAGTTGTGAAAACCTTTCCCAGATGATATGTTATCATATTACTCTCCTCAAAGCTCAGAAGTCCAGACTGAAATATGAGCTTTATTTTGGCAAAACGGTGACATTAAACATTTCCGTACAGTTGGACAGTGGAGAAGTTCATTAAGCTTCTGGAGCTTTTGAACACTTTTTACATTCACTCTTCACAGGGGTTACAGGGGTTGAGTGTTAGACAATAAATGACACACTTCTTAAGACATCCCCATTTACACATTAACTCCTTTATAAGAAACCAATCCTTGAAAACCAAGAAATCCTTGACCTGTTATGACACAAGTGTATATTTGATTACTGTGAAATTTCCTTTTTCCTTTTTTTTTTAAAACATGAGCAGAATGTTACAGCTGTTCCTCAATTTTGCAAAGTAGAAAAAGATTTTCATCTTTATCTATAAAACAAATCAAAGCTGTTCGCTGCTCATTCACTTCTCTTAACTGGTCCACAGACTTTGTTAAAATTAAGTATCAGCAGGCACTGTTCTCACTCAAAAACAAGAGGAACATTCACATGACTGATCATGTAATAGAACACACACACACACACACACACACTACACCATACAGCATTATGAAACAGTCTGTAGGAACAGGGGCTAGCAATATTTTTACACACACACATACATACACACACACACACACACACACACACACACAGTTACACCATACAGCATTATGAAACAGTCTGTAGGAACAGGGCTAGCAATATTTTTACATCAGAATGTGTATGGTCAGTGATTTCTGACCCAGTGTACATACTATGGTGGCACCATTTTTTTTCCAACAGATCTGCTGACCTGTGATAAAGTATGATGAAGTGGCAATGTAGCTGAAATTCATGTCACAGAACTGAATGTCACCGAGTAAGAACTTTATAGAAGTTATAACTAGCCTGACACGTTTCAATTTACAAATGGGAGATTTCTGTAGCCCTAAATTAAAACGGCTTCAACCACACAAACTGGTTCTCATATAGGGATTTATTTGTTACTCAAAATCACAAAGTGACTATTGCGTAGCTAGCTGTGCCAACTAACAAAGCAGCCGTTAGCGTTAGCTTGGCCTGTTAACATTGAATAGTAAAAGAGTTGATCGAAAAACTGTATGTTTGACGTATGTGACCTGACAATTGCTATTTGAAAATAATGTAAACTGGAAATGTTTAAAATCGCACAATATGCCTCGCATTATAGAACATATATTATTACATTAGACTAACCACCAAATGACAAGTAGCATTGGTAAGGTTAGCATATTCTGATATTTTACTCTGTCTCAACGACTCTCTGAATAACGATCGTTTTGCACATATTTTTTCATGTATGCATGAAAAAATAAAGCAAAGCAATACCTGCATTAACAAAGGGCTGACGGTTAAGTTAAATATATAATTTAGGCACTAAAACTGTTGTCTTTGGCAGTTATGTGAAGCTTGTTTAGTGACTTCCTGTTTAGATAGATGACTACTTTTGGACAGAACTACAGAAGTTTTCTTTGCACATTATTAAAATTTACTGGCATTTCCTAAGAGTTAATGCTACACAATGTAAAATCACCAGGTCAAAACTCTAGTAGTTACTGAGAATTTAGTACCGACTTATCACGCAGACTTGGGAATGGATTTAGGAATAGCTGGAACAACCCAAGCTAGATGCTTTGTCATTAATATTCTGCATGCTGGAAAGACTGAACAGTAATCTTGCAGTTTACATCAATGCATGAAGGTCAACTGATTTATAACACTGGTGGTTATGTGTCACCTAACGGCCATAATGTGTCCTCATGGTGAATTAGAACCTCCCTGGCACATTAAGGCATCAAGCTCACCCTTCGTCCTACGTTGTCTTCTATTGCCAGGAAAGAAATCAGTCAGATATTGAAGAGCTCCTATCTACGAGGACTCAACATGGCCTCCTTCTTTGCCAGCAGCAAAATCATCGTCTTTGTTACCTTCACTGTCCACGTTCTCCTGGGCTACACCATGACTGCCAGCATTGTGTTTGTCACAGTTTCGCTCTATGGTACAATCAAGGTCACGGTCACTCTGTTCTTCCCACTGGCCATCGAGAAGTTGTCAGAGACTATGGTCAGCATTCACAGAATTGAGGTGATTGCATTTTTTGTTCTGAATTACAGCAGCTGTTTTTATATTTGTTGAACAACTTAATTTGCATATAAACGCATATAGTAAAATTTGACGGTCAAACAGTTATGGGATACTGAATGAGCTCATTATATCCACACAATTACTAAAGTGGTTCCCAAAGCTTTCTGCTCAAGCTTCAAGAGTGTATATCTAACGGGAAACTAAATCCTGTAAAACATGGACCCTTTTTATGATTATGGAGCACACAATCACCCTGTTGTATCAATAATAATAATAATGTGTTTGCGTATCCCTTGATAATAGACACATACACACAGAGATGTATTCTAACATGACTTTGCACATAAAGTCCCGAATGGCCGGTTGAAAGTTAAAAAGATAAAGATAAAAATTTATCTTTTGAAGATAACATGGGGAGAAATGTTTAATTTGTTTGACATTGCACATCTTTTTTTATATCCCACCATGGGTTTAGAGCTGTGCTGAGTGAATGTTGAGTTAATCATTACATAACTGTCATTTCAAGTTCATAGCATCGTAAACACTGCTCGGTCTATGTTTTAATTCTACGGTTCAGAGTGTAAAGGTATGTGTGTTGATTAACCTTCCAGGAATTTCTCCTGCTGGAAGAGATTGAGAGAAAAAACTCTGGACTTTCTCTGGAGGAAAAGAAGGACAACTCCATTGAGATTGAGAAGCTGACCTGCTACTGGGATAAGGTGAATATTCTAACCTTAAAGTGATATTTCACAGTGGTGTAATGTCATTTTACAGGACGTGAGTGTGCTTAAATACTGAGTATAACATGTATTGTAAGTTTTAAACCCAGTGTGAGAGAGGCCTGTTTGGGGTTTACACGATGTGATTAAATGCCAGATCTGTTATGAAATAGAAGCAGTTGGTAGTTTTTGTTTCTTTGAATGAGTGTGTTTTTTCTATCCTGCCAGAGTTTGGATGCTCCCTCACTGCAGAACATCTCTATCACAGTGAAGTCGCACCAACTCTTGACCGTAATTGGCCCAGTAGGGGCTGGAAAGGTCAGTACACTGGTGTGAACAAGTTAAGCTTCTGGCTTTTGATGGCCTAAAGCCTGCTTGAATAAACAGTTCCAATCTGAGCAACCACAAAGGAAAATGTGTTGACTTTGTTCACTGTGTGACTCGCATGTCCATAAAATCCTTGTTCCCACCAGTCATCTCTGCTGAGCGCCATCCTGGGAGAGTTGCCTCTTGACACGGGAAAACTGAAGGTCAAAGGTCAGCTGACATATGCTGCTCAGCAGCCCTGGGTGTTCCCTGGAACTATACGCAGTAACATCCTGTTTGGGAGAGAGCTCAACCACCAGAAGTATGAGAGAGTCCTCAGCGCCTGCGCTCTGAAGAGGGTGAGATGCAGCACAGTACCATTCCTCATCATGATGTGTTATTTCACCCACCTTTAACCAAATGTTCGTTGTTGTGATCCGGCCCGTACAATCGTGTCCCAGCCGTCAAGACTTCAATCTGCCCATCACTTAATAAACATAAAGTTTACGGGTCGGGATTAGGTGCTTGATTATTTTTCCATGTTGGCCGCTCCAGATTGGCGCTCATAATGGGCCGCGTGGGTGCGACTGACCTGCACATTACTAATGAGCACAGACAAGAGGACTCGGAGTAGCAAAGCTACATTAATAATTCAACCTGTGTTTTTGAAGATATTATCTTATGTGAAATAAGTTTGACTAAAATGACAAAATTATTGGATAAACTTGATTGACTGAAATGTTCAACATAATCTGATGATTAAAAAGACTAAAACAGTTTTCATTGACTAAAATAGTTCCGGTTTTCTTTGACTAAGATAAGACTGAAAGGCCCAGTCTTTTAGTCTCGATTTAAACTTTTTGAATAAAAACATGAAATAAATATGATAAAAACCTAACGAGGACATTTGACACCGGGCAAAAACTAGCTGCCAAAATGAACACTAGCATGCACATGTGTTGTATTTGTAGTAAAGCTCCATTATCTTTGCCTGCAGGACATGGAGCTGCTCCCAGATGGAGACCTGACGCTGATCGGGGACAGAGGAGCCACGCTCAGCGGGGGACAGAAAGCTCGAGTCAACCTGGCCAGGTAAGAGGACGGTATCAGTATCATCTCTGTGTAACGCAGAAAAAAAACTCCTTAGAAAAGAAAAAACATATTTGCCCAAAACGCCAAAGGGACCGCCGCATCAAGCAGCAACATGCGTTGAACTTTTCAGGTGTGTACAAGTTAGTTTTTCTTTCCACAGATAGGATTAGGTTAAATTAATATTTGCTAGAGTACTCATGTGACATTATTGGACTTGGACCACCCTCCTCACGTTGTTATGCTTCACTAAAGTGTGTGTGTGTGTGTGTGTGTGTGTGTGTGTGTGTGTGTGTGTGTGTTTCAGGGCTGTGTATCAGGATGCAGACATCTACCTCCTGGATGATCCTTTGAGTGCTGTGGATGCTGAGGTCGGGAGACACCTCTTTGAACAGTGAGCGACTACCATTTCTGTCCAGATTTGCGATGTGTCTCTAATCCATTTCTCATGCTAATTCTACACCGTATGTCCTAAATGCAAATCAATTATCATAATATTCTGTTTTAGCTGGAAATATACAAAGACATTCAAATTCTTTTAGAATTTTATACTAACATGAAACCATACAATGTGTGCAACACCAGACGTCAATCAAACTGCAACTTTGGAATAACGCCTCCGAAGCAGAGAGAAGATTCTGTCTAGAGATTTAACACTTGATTCATATTTTTACGATTTTTCTGGAAGTGTCTCACCACCCTTTTTTATAAAACATTTTTCTAGCTATGATTAGCTCCTATATACAATTGCATTGTCGGAGATGCATCAACAGCTTACTCAGAAATCAGCTGTATTTGATATGCATGCTGCTTATTTTGTCCCTTTTCCTGTGTGAACACACTACATACTCGAAACCTGCTTAGAATGAGTGTGTAATGTGGATTAGGTAATCATGGTGTCTTGGTAATGGAGAAATGTGCAGTGTTTAAAGTAAAATTGAGACTCTGACAACTTATGAGAGAAGCTCCTCTTCCTGCATAAAGTGCACAGTTCCACACTGACACTTTAGTTCATTCTGTCTCTGCGTCTCAGGTGCATCTGTGGCCTGCTGAAGGACAAGTGTCGTATCCTGGTCACCCACCAGCTGCAGTACCTGAATGCAGCCAACCAGATTGTTCTCCTCAAGGAGGTTGGTGTGTATATGTGCTGTATGTGTGTATTTCAATGGAGCTTTCTGCTTTTGAATCTTAAGGCCTTTCCCAGTCAATGCAAGGACAAATATGTTGTAACTTATATCCATCTGCATGACTTTTGCAATCGCAGATGGTTGAAGGGTAATCGAGTCTTCAGCTATATTTGCTCTGGAAGAAATGCACCCTCTTCCTATCATAAAGCAATCCCACATATTTACTGTAAAATCTGACCTATTGCTCATAGTTGACTAATGTAAGTCATTTGTTATTATGTTAAATCCAGTCTGCTCACCTTTCTAGTTTCTTCATTTTTGACAGGGATTCATCCCCTTCATGGCAACGTTTTCTCCTCTGTGTGTCTCGCAGGGTCATATCATGGCTCAGGGTTCCTATAATGAGCTTCAGTGCTCTGGCCTCGACATCCAGTCCCTGCAGAGAAGCGACGAGGAGCAGGAGCGCTGGTCTCGATCATCTGAGACAGACAAACTGTCGCTACTCAGCCAGAGGGGGAATCACTTGCACAATTCACACAGCAGCCTCCTGTTGCCAGAGAGCAACCACACTGACCAGCTTCCTGTAGGCACATTTTCAAAATAAAAATAATCCTGAAAGTGATGTCAGGTTTATTTTACGACTACAAAGCATGTTTTTGGTTGATTTAGTTTTTTTTATAGACATCCTATACATCCTATTCATTTTCCATTTGTTTCTATTTTGTTTATGATATTTCTTAAGATGCGTTTTGGTGCATTTTCTCCACACTATGTCCCTGAATGTATACATCCAACCTGGTCCATTTTTATACCCCAACTTGGTATACCAGTAAAATAAGCCTGTATTACGTCAGTGCAGTTGATATCTGAATTGTATAGCGCGTGAAGTTTTAGCCTGTAGTACGAATCTATGGATCAGTAATGATTTGTTTTGCAGGTTGAAACAGTTCGCACTATGGCAGAGGAGACTCGAGCTGAAGGAAATGTTAGTGGCCACATTTATCTGAAGTACTTCACTGCAGGACGCAGCCCTCTGGTGTTATTGGTTATAGTGCTGCTCAGTGTCATAGCCGAGGTAAGCCATGGCTCACTGGCCTCTAATATTCAACAATATGGACTTTATTTAAACAGTTTTGTTCCAAAATAAGAGATCCGCCCTCTCTCCCATGTGAAAAGTGATGTTATATGTTCCTTTTGTAGCCATAAATACATTGTTATTAGCATTTGAACATACAGACAGAGTGCTATACAGCGTTATACAACGCTTTGTAGGACAATCGATGTAGATATATTAAAGATTGACATCAAAATGACTTAAACATGACAGAAAAGATAAAAAGGCAAATATCACCATATCACAATTGAAACTGAATTACATCATCTTTTTTACATTCTGATATGAAGTACTTTGGTGCCTTAACATGAACTTTGTTTCCATTCATAGGTTGCATATATTATGCAGGACTGGTGGCTGGTCTACTGGTGAGTGGACTGGTTTATCCATTGTGTAAACGCTTCCTTTTTATATGTTGTTTGTTTGACTGTTTCTTAAACAGTAATATTTAACCGTTTGCCGTGTGCCTGGTCTGATTTGTTTATCTTTTCAACTGACAGGGCAACAGGGGAGTTTTTTAACTGCACAGCCAGTGATGTTCGCATTGAAACTGGCATTAATTGTACTTGCTCAGATCCAGAGTTCAATCTCTCATTTTACCTTGGCATTTATTCAGGTGAGCCTTCCATTCCTGTGTTCATCGACATATGTTGTTGACTGTGATGTTTCTAAAGTCCATCATGTTAAGTCGACCGTGTTCTGCTTTAAAACCTACATTCAAATGTGAATCCAAAGTGGTCCTGTTGTTTTTGCTGTTAGGTTTGACAGCAGCTGCTGTGGTCTTTGGCTATGTGAGGAGCTTGATGATCTTTCATGGGTTGGTGAGATCTTCTCAGGCTCTGCATAACAGCATGTTCAGAGCTGTCCTCCGCACGCCTGTTCACTTCTTTGACGTCAACCCCATAGGTGAGCCCTGCGTAGGTTCTGTTTTGGTCGTTTTGAAATATGGAGCCAAATCAGGCTTCACTCAGTGAGATTACGTAGAACTTGTAGCTCGTGTACTGCAGGTGTTACATCTAATTAATGCACCACAGGACCTTCTAATTAGAAAGTAATTAAAAAGTAGCAATTGTTTAGTTTTTTGAACTGACTTTGCTTGTACCTGCTTTGTAGGAAGGATTCTCAACAGGTTTTCCAAAGACATCAGCCAGCTGGACTCCATGTTACCCATCACCTTTGTGGACTTCTATCAAGTGAGAAATGATTACCATTTGATTTATACTACTGTACATGCACTGAGTTGTATTTGTTCTCCACTTTCAACCCTTTTGACATTATTAAAAATGTCTCCTAACTTACTCAATATTCCTCACCATGTGATGCGTGTAGTTTTGCAGTTATTTCTACAGAATATTGGCGTGGTCGGCGTAGCAGCCTCAGTCATCCCTCTCATCCTCATCCCCGTCGTCCCTCTACTTTTTGTCTTCTTGTACTTGAGACATTTCTACCTCCGTACATCACGAGACGTCAAACGCCTTGAATCTACAAGTATGTTCATGGATTCTTGCCATAATTATACCAGGTGCATGCCCATGAGAGAGATTTAAGGAGTTGGCTTTTTAAATGTAATATTGTGTATATACATACATATACAGTATACACACACACACACACACACGGCCCGTACGAGCAGATTAAAATGGATTGTGGATGGACTGTTTTCACCCCCTCCTCGTCGTCTTTCCTGCAGCTCGGAGTCCAGTGTTCTCCCACCTGTCTTCGTCTCTTCAGGGCCTGGGGACGATCCGAGCCCTCAGAGCCGAGGAGAGGTTAAAGAAGGCCTTTGACGCACATCAGGACCTTCACTCAGGTTCTCCTTTACTTAATATTGCTATTTTCATGGTAAACATCTTGACTTTCCAAGCGTATTAAAAGTTAGAATGCCATTGACAAAGGAAAATGTAATTATTACAAGATTATTATGATTAGTATTCCTTATAGTCAGTCTCCACTGTCTGGTTGGAACACTGCAGTGTCTCTGTGCTGAATTAGACCGTTGCTAAAATCCGTTTTCTTTCTCTCCGGTGCAGAGGCGTGGTTTTTGTTCCTGATGACCTCACGCTGGTTTGCCTTTCACCTCGACAGCATTTGCTCAATATTTGTCACCTTCGTAACATTTGGCTGCATCCTACTCAGAGATGGTAAGGAACGATGTGCACACCGAGCTTTACAAATGAGTGTAGTCGGGTAGAGACAAACTTTGTTTTTATAGCACATTTAAAAACAACTACAGTTGACCAAAGTGCTGAACAGGCACACAATACAAAGCAAACGACAACAAGAACAGAAGGAGTCAAGGTTTTTAGCTCATCTCAACTGAGCAGTTTATATGAGTAGGTAAACTGTTCCACAGTTTAGGGGCAGCCCCTCTTGTCGCTGTAAGAAGCGATTGTTTTTGAAACGGCCTTCATAATCTCCGATGTCTGCTCCCTACAGGCTGATGAATTATACCAACTCCAGTCAGGACCCTCTTCTTGTTAGTTCACTTGATGTTGAAAGACTTTCTGTTATTTGCGCTGTTGTGTTTTATCAGTTGGAAGAAGCTCTTGCATAACAATCCCTGTGTATGTGTTCATTAGGGCTCAAGGCTGGAGAGGTCGGCCTGGTGCTGACCTATGCTGTGACCTTGGTAGGAAACTTCCAGTGGGCAGTGAGGCAAAGTGCTGAGGTGGAGAACATGGTAAGAACTGAGTGATTACTTTTGCTATTATATATTGTCTTTTCATCGTGTTTACAGTCTCTCTGTCCCCTCTGGCGGTATCTCAGGAATGCCTGGTGGGAATTTCTTCAAATTTGGCACAAATGTCCGATTGGACTCAAAGATGAACTGATTAAGTGATAGAACTGATTTGGTGATAAAAGGTCAAAGGTCACTGTGACCTCACAAAACATGTTTTGGCCATAACTTTTGGAAAGTAACATGCTGATGACATTTTGGACAGACATGGATGTAAACTTCAACTTGACTGGTTGCCTTCAACATCCAACTGTTGCAGTTATTCTTGTTTCATCAGATGTTGATTTGACCTGTCGTGACCTGCTGAATGGTGATCAGGCTCAGTCTTTAACATCAATCAGACAGCACTAAAGTCTAATCTATTGGTGTTTATTGTGGAGAGAGCGTGACATTACTGGTAGCAGCAGAACATCTTAACAAACAGTTGACTTGAATGACAGAAACAGGCTGGAGGTGTGAGGACACAAGGAATCATATTTGACTAAGTGGCAATAATCTCTCTCTGCAGATGACGTCAGTGGAGAGGGTGGTGGAGTACACAGAGCTGGAGAGTGAAGCCCCCTGGGAAACCGAGAAGCGCCCTCCTCCCGATTGGCCCAGCAAAGGCCTGGTCACCTTCGACCAGGTGAACTTCTCCTACAGCAGCAATGAACCACCGGTCCTCAAAGACATAAGCGCCACCTTCAAACCCAACGAGAAGGTGAGACATCTTGGTTTGCCTACAGCCACAGTCTGCTTTTTAAACGCACACGATGGTCGATGATCAGTCTCGTTTCCCGTGTGTCAGGTTGGTATTGTGGGTAGAACCGGTGCTGGGAAAAGCTCTCTGGTGTCGGCTCTCTTCCGCCTGGCAGAGCCTCAGGGGAAGATCTACATCGATGGCATTCTGACCTCTGAGATCGGCCTCCACGACCTGCGCCAGAAGATGTCCATCATTCCTCAGGTAAACCTGAGCTGACCTCTTCTTATGGCGCCACCTATACAAAATCAGCCCTTTTTATAAAAAAAATAAATAAAAAATAAATAAAAAGTTTAAGTTTCATTGTTCTATTTGGAATAGGTCAGTAATTCTTGCTTATTTAGCTTGTAAGTGTTTAACAGCGCGAAATAAACAATATCCATCCTATAGCCCAGCAACCAACATCAGCTAAAAATTAATCACTGCTCTTTTTGCTTAATATTCTGACCCTGTAGCCTTTGTTTTCAGGAGCTTAATTTGAAGATGAAGATTAAATGTGATGTTTTCCCACTTTGGAACAAAAGGGAATCCAGCTTGTGGTTGTGCTGAATTAAACCATGTTTCTGTCTGACCTGTTTCCCAGGACCCAGTGCTGTTTACTGACACAGTGAGGAAGAACCTGGACCCTTTCAGCCAGCACACTGATGAGGACCTGTGGATGGCTCTGGAGGAGGTTAGTACTCGACCAGCTCTCTACAGTTGAGTCTGTAGCTCACATTGTGGTGGCATCAGGCAAACACTCCCACCGTGCTCCTGCAGGTGCAGCTGAAGTCCGTGGTGGAGGAGCTGCCCGGGAAGTTGGAGACGGTTCTGGCCGAGTCGGGCTCCAACTTCAGCGTGGGCCAGAGGCAGCTGGTGTGTCTGGCCAGAGCCGTCCTGAGGAAGAACCGAATCCTCGTCATCGACGAGGCCACAGCCAACGTGGACCCCAGGTACTGCTGACACGCGATACACAAGCATCTCAGTTCAGGGATTCAGTAGGTTTTCAAGCTTAAAGTGTTTTTGTAATCTTACGTCTCATTTGATTCTATTGTCTGATTGTGTTTTTGCTGTTACCGTGTCTCTGCAGGACAGATGAACTGATCCAGAAAACCATACGGGACAAGTTCAGAGAATGTACCGTGCTCACCATCGCTCATCGTCTCAACACCATCGTAGACAGCGACAGGATACTGGTGAGTCCTCTCTTCTGCCTCAGTGTAATATACCACTAATGTAAATATGAAGACAAACCGTTTTCTAATTATTTTTTATTGTGGGAATTTTATGCCTTTTATTAATCCAGCCAGCTGGGAATCAAACTGGAGACTCGCTGCTCAGGGCATTTGCGCCCTAACCAGTCGGATATCGAGTCGCCCCTTAAACAGCTTAACATTGTGTTTTGTTGTAGCTTAACTCTATCTCATCAAAATATAATTTGTTAAATGCATTTAGCTTGTCAGCTTACTACAGTAAAATATAACTTTCAAATGTTGAAGATTAGATTTTTCATATTTATAAATCGAAATAGAGATTTTCCAAAATGAGTCCACCCCATCCCTCCTGTTCCTGTAACTGCACTTTAAACTGATTCACGGTACTAGTTCCCTGTTTACAGCGTGATCACTACAGGTCATGGGAACTAGTTTCTTTAATATATTTCAAATCCATTATTTAAGACTTGCTGTGATATCAAGGATTCTAGTTTTTGTGTTCTGTACATTTATTGATTTGGGATTTGTACTTCCTGTTGGTTTTAATTTATTATTTAATATGTAATTGGTCCGTTCTGATTTTGTTTTTGTGAAGCAGTACAGTAATGTTGTACTGCGTGTTTGGTTGAGTATGTTATCTGTCAAGGTACTGTACACCTACATAATGCCACTGAGACAGAATCTAACAGCCTTGTCCTGCTTTAAGGTTCTGGACAGCGGCACCATCCAGGAGTTAGACCGTCCCTTCACCCTGCTGCAAAACAAAGAGGGTGCCCTCTACAAGATGGTGCAACAGACGGGCCGGGCCGAGGCAGCTGCCCTGCTAAAGTCAGCCAGACAGGTGAGGTGAAAATTATGCACATTTATTATTATTATTATTTGGAACCGTTTTTTTTTTATTACTGAAAGGATGATTTTTTTCCCACTTTTAAAGGCAACAGAGAACTTTTGATAGCCTGGGGCCAGCGGACCAAGACTCCTAGAGACTGCTGTGTCCTCTGAGAACACATAACTTTTCATTTATTTTGAAAGGTGCAAAATCAACCTGCTAATGTTAAAGGAAGTCTTTTCCTGCTAACTGGTAATAGAATGGAAAAATGGACATTTCATCTTCAGTTCTGAAGCTATGCAGGAAAGTTGGATGTTCTATTGTTTCTTTAAAGTTACTTTTAAGTAAAGAAATCATACGTTGATCATTGCTACATGTGAATAAGACAATCGTCTCATGCACCTGTCCAGTGGATGTGTGATATTTACTGTCCAAAGAAAGTGCAACTGTGAAATCCTTAAATTGTAACGCAAACTATCTCAATATGCATCTTTTATACATTGTTTCCTCATAAAGATTATTAAATGTTTAACTGTCTGAGTTCAGGGTTCATGCTTTGTTGAACTTTATAAGGTAAACACTGTTTTCACACAAACCTATTATATTTATGGTGAAACTACTGCGGTCACCAAGGGTACAATGTAGGGCACGTTAAATGGTTTACAGTAAGTGGTGGCAGAGTAATCTTTCTTTATACATAGCAGCAACATGCTTCATGGAATTATTCGTTGCATTACATTCATACACCAATAGAGTCTCAGAAAGTTATGCAGTTATGAAATAATGAGCAGAGTATGTACATTGTATAAATATATCTGGTCATTGGCTGTGATATGTAAGAGGTGGCGGAGGACAAGTGGTAAAAAAAATTATACCAAAAATCTCAGTTGTCATAATTCCTGTATGTTTACATTGTGCATTTATTCTTATATCCATCTAGACATTGTATATCTGTGTTCATGTCATGGCTTGAATAATTCCTGGAACAATGAGGCTTGAAGTTGCAGAATTTGATGGGTCATCAAACAGTTATTAAGTTGTTTGTATTTTTAAGATTTTTGAAAATGCAGCTTTTTAATGCAGAAAAATCTTAATACCAATTTGTACATATTCAGCCGACCGAAAGATAAGTATTCAGGTGAGCTTTCGATCCAATTTCATACCATATCTCAGTCCACAACAGAACAGTTTTGTTGATTCTTTTGATTCTTTGCTTCTGACCATTTGATGTCACGATTTGTCTTGTTTTGCTTGTGACATGAATTCTTAAAAAGATTAGTTAGATTCTGTGTGATTTATTTGTTAGACTTGGTTTTCGTTTGACTGTTAACAGAATTCATTCCAAAACACAGAACGCACATGTTCTGTGGTTATGTGTCAGTTTATTTTATTTATTGCACTTTATTTCTTCAAACTGTTAAAAGTGCCATTTTGGAATAGAATTATTTTAAAGTTGTTTTGGCCTTATCTTTTGCGCAAAGGTGCACAGCATTAAATACTGTGTCTAAACTGTAAGTTGTGTTGCTTTGATTGGCTTCATTCCTAATCCTGAAATGAAACAAAAAGACTTTCAGGACAGCCCTCAGGGCTCGTGGCAAAAAGTGTGAGCACAATATATATATTTCACAATAAAATGTTTTTAAAAATAATTCTGATGTGCAATATTTTTGACTTTATATACACCACAAAAAAGTCTGTCGTGTTGCATAAACCTTTGACTAAACACATTTAACATTTCAAAATGTACACAAAATATGGAATCTGTTCAAAGTATTTCAGTACGAAATGTGACGATAGCGTGACACAATAACTTTTCACAATAAAATGTAGTACAGTACAGTACTGTGGTCAGCACAGCCTTTGAAGCAGGGCTCGCGTTACCCGAATATGTTCTGTCATTGACGGATGTTTTTTAAAGAAGGACTAAGATGTGAAGACCGTCCGTCATTTTGACGGATTATAAGACTGATTGAAGACAGTGCTTGAAGACACTCACAGCGCGTGAGGAGCAGCTGCAGCAGTAGCAGCGCAGAGACCAGGAAGTGTTTCACCGGCATATACCGTGTCCTACCGGCAGCTGCCGCTTGAAAGTTACACCAGTCACGTACGCATATCTCCCATAAATTGTAAACAGTAATTGTTTTTGTTTTATATTTTATTTGATTCTCCAGCCTGACGTATAAATTGTTAGTCTAGCCACCGCAGCCAGTCTGACTAATCAATAACAGAAATGTAGAGACAACTAACTAAATTATATTGGTATTGTTTTTGGCGTGTTTAATATTGGAATGCGATCACAAATTATGTAAAAGTACACGTCGCTGAATATTAACCAGGCAGACGTATGGCATATTAATGATTCACCATAAATACTTTGAAAGTATTGCTTAGTTAGTTGGCTCTACATTTCTGTTATCGATTAGTCAGACTGGCTACGGTTTTAGAGAGAGACTTAAAGTTATACAATCCTTTACTGCACACAACATATTCATTTGTGCATCAGTCAAAATGACAGACAACCAGAAAGTCTAACGCCTCCATTGTTTTGAACACTTACGTTTTCTGCATGAACTACAATATTAAACCTTTTAGAAAATGTACATTTTTTTACACAAAGACGCCAAAATAGAATATTTTTTAAATAACCATCATGTTAACGGTTCATGTTTTTTTTTCCAAATACAATGATATGCAGCATAACATTTCTACTTTTAACGTGACCAAATTAACCAAAAAACATGCTATAAATTATAACAATGAAATCTCTTCAAACTGTAAAGATAACCCCACGATTGAATCCAACACAACTATGAAAAAAACCTGTCAGCAATAATCATACATCATCACCAAAAACAGAAAATAAACTAAAAAATCATTTTAAATGTTATTATTATTCTCACACTTACACTTACAATGTTAGTTTATATGAAGAGATACACCTCGGGGACAGAGGGATGCTCCCGCTCTTTAAGGACATAGAAACCCTTTTAGCAATAACATAATATAAATATAGCCTAACGTCAGTACTTTGGCTGTTTGGGCGAATAAACAAATTCTCTCAAATGATGCGAGGCGAAAAGTAAAAATGATTATGAGAAGTAACGTGATTTCATGTCGCTTTGTTACAGTTCTACTGTTATTGTCAGAGGAAGTTAACAACACGTTGGTTAGCACTTAGCTAATGCTACGTGTGAGTGTGTGTATGAGGCTACAACTATTGTCAGAATATCTGTTAATCAAAAAACAAACAATTACATTTGTCCACAAAGTCTGACTGTTATTCCTATGATTGTATTCCTATGATCCCAATGTCAGGAACAGAAATAGATAGTTTCCAAAAAACACTTCCATATAAGCTTGATTGTATCAAAAATGTCGTCTTTGTCATAAAGCCTTACTGAAGTTTGAGCTGAATTTTCATTGTACTTGATTATCCAGCAATAACAATTAGGTTTTAGTAAAAAAAAAATAAAATAAAAAAATAAAGATTTAAATATTTATTTGAAACAACATAATACACACTGTGACAAACAAATCATAATAACGTACCATTACATAAGGGAGATAACAAAAACATATCTATATTAATATTATTTTACATTGCATTTGCATTTATAAAAAAATTTATTTATAAAGGCAATTTAAAGCCCATCTGTTGAAATTACTCAGGTTACTGTGAGAATAATCAATATGTAAACTGTTACAATGTGCCTTATCGTGCCCTTATTTAGATGTAATATGTGATATGTAAGATGTTATTGAATTAAGTAACTACTAGTGACCAACCTACTGTGAAATAAGAAGCAATATTTGTAAACTGTGAAGCGGAAGAGTACACCTCCTAAAAGGGTGACAGAAGATCTGATTGGAGCAGAGAAGCGCTGAGAGGCGGGGCCACGCCTAAGTGCCAACAAGGGGCCAATAGGACCTGGCCCCAGCCAACCAATGGGAGAAGACTATACCTGAAAGGCGGCAGGTATAAAATATGTTGTAGACAAGAGATCTGTGAGACAGAGTAACTACTTAAATGTGGTCTGCGGACAGTGAAATGGTCCTCAGCTGAGTACTTTTGTAATGCTACCATATCATCATCTAATAAATACAGTTAATATGAAGAGAAGTTTTCTGAAATTGATTCTATGCGTCTCTATTTCCAAATATAAGAACACAACATTACTGAGCATATGTATATTTATTTTATTTCTTAGGAATAAAATGATATAAAATATATTTTTTAAAATATACATTTATAACGTAGAAAGAACAAACCGAACTGTGAGATGGAAAGAAAAAGCTTGAAAAACTTGACTCAGGATTATTCATGTGACAAATGAAAACATTTATAGAAATTAACATTGACATTGATGCTGTGGTGAGTACCACTTTGTACTACAAGCAAACAGGTTTCTGCTTTGCAGTGTAATTTACTCACATTTATTTGATTCAATCATTAAATCTTCGGAAACTCGGCCTCTGTTTTCAGTGAGCTGAGCCCAATTCAATCACATTGTTGCCACTTTAGCTGGATTTATTGTCTGTCCAGCTGTTAATCTTACTGTCTGTCTGTCTGTCACGTGTCAGATTTGTGCTCAGTTTTGATACTAAATTATATGTCTCTTCTTCTTTAGCACCACTGAAAACAACACTGATGTGCTTGTAATCTACAGTTCTCAATTTAAATTGATTTAATTTGTGTCTTTGTGCCTTTTTATTCCTCCTGAAGAAAAATAATCAGACACAGATTTATTGAACCAGAATAATCCAATAATCCGGAAACTCTTCTCGCCAGATGAGAGCAGAGTTTCCGGACCAAATCTGAGGACTGCCGAGTTCCTCCACTCCATCCACGTCGTCGTCAGACTGTACTGGTCAGGTCATACGCATAGTTGTTGTTTTTTATGTTGTTTTAATATTTGTAGGCGTACATGTAGTAGTAGTTGCACCAAAGACTTTTTATAACTAAAGATAGCGCATTACAATTGGCGCCAATGGTATGAAATGGTATACACTTCTTGTCTCCTAAGTGGGTGTGGTCTTATGTATTTTTTTTATTTAGCTAACATTAGATATATTCACAGCTAACAAACGTATCAAGCATTATGAAAAGTAGTTAAGTAGGGCATTTGCGAACGTAACTTGATCTTATCTTAAAATTTGACATAGTTTGATTAAAAACCCACATGACACAAATACAGGAAATTGACTCTGTGCGGCTCCTTTCTAAAAACGTCTCAGGTTGCACCTGTTTGCAGTAGTAGTAGTAGTAGCCATACAAAAAGTCAAAGTGTAGTATTTCACACAAAAATCATTAAAGAAAGACATAGTATAGTATGACATAAAAAAGTCATAGTTTAATATGTCGGAAAATGTCCTAAAAAGTTATTGTATAGTATGAAAAAAAAAAAAGGAGTCAGTTTGCTATGTCAAAAAAAGTATTTTTATATTTATTTTATCTATGATGTCGTAGTATAGCATCCCATAAAAAAATCATAGTATAATATGTAAAAAAAAATCATTGAACTATGTCGAGCCATAGTACATCGAAAAAAGTCAGAAAAAGTCATAGTATAGTATGTCACAAAAAGGCCTAGTGTATCTCACAAAAACTATAATTGTTTAGTAAGCTATACAATTACATGAATTATTTTTATAAATACAGGAATCTATTTATTCATTCTTTTTGTTTTATTGTGCCTATTGATTCTAGGTTTTTGTTTTTATCTTATATGTTTCTGTATTTATGTCTCAATTTACTTATGTGCATCATTTATTTGGTCTTGTATTTATTTATTCATTAATGGGTGTATTGATTGTTTATTTATTATCTATATATTTTATTTACGCATTTATTTTCCCATTTATCTTTTCTTAAGTGACTTCTTCACACTGGTAGGTCTTGAACCTGACACAGGCGCCTGTCGTGTCAACCCACACTTGGAACTCTTCCCTTTGCGTATTTGACTTCTCCACTTTGGGTGAATGTCGAAAAATATCAGAAAAAGTCATAGTATAGTATGTCGAAAAATGTTATGATATATTGAAAAAACATGAGGAAAAAGTCACAATATAGCATGTTGAAAAAATTCTAAAAAGTCTGTATAGTATGTTGAAAAATATATTAAAAAGTAATAGTATAGTACGTTGAAAAATGTCAAGTCTTAGTATCGTGTCGTCAAAAGTGACTTTTTAACTTTTTCAACATACTACACTGATTGTTTTTTGACATACAGTGCATTCAGAAAGTATTCAGACTCCTTCACTTTTCCCACATTGTGTTACATTACAGCCTAACTATAAAATGTGTGCAAAGCTTGTTCAACTAAGTACTGAATAAAGGGTCTGAATACTTGGATCAATGGGAAATTTCAGTTTCTTATTTTTAATACATTTGCAAAAATGTCTAAAATTCTGTTATCGCTTTGTCATTATGGGGTATCGAGTGTAGATTGATGAGGGAAAATGTATTTAATCCATTTTATAGTAAGGCTGTAATGTAACAATGTAGAAAAGGTGAAGTGGTCTGATATCCGGTGAATACTTTCTGACTGCACTGCACTATGACTGTTTCTCTTATGATACATTCAGGGCATGCTATGACTTTATTTTATTCAGGTCAGGTCTTGTTGAATCAGTGGCTGAGCCCCTTAGGGAAAGTTTCATTTGACAAGGTAACACTTTTTTTTTTTTGTGTATAAACAAGTGTATATTTTGATCCAAAGAACATCACCAAGAAACATGTTTCTATGCAACATTAGACAACATTGGCAGTTTGAAACGATAAAAGGATTAAAAAACAGTCATGACACATTTGAAATGGCAAAAAACTAAAAGTTTAAAATCAATTCAACACACTCGGCTGTGTACAGATTGCCACTTGACCCTGTAAACCCTTAAATCAGTGGAGTGAATAGAAACAGTATAAAAAAAGAAATGTAATACTAAAGATCAAAATATTTGGAAATCAGTACATTTTACATCAACATATAAAACGGATTTTGAGTGAGATTGCAGAAATGCTGCTGTGTAATGAGTTACATTTGGTAATTATTAATCCTGTGCAAAAATACTACCCGTATTTACAAACACAAGGCAACTTTGGATCAATCCTACACTATCATTGTTAAATTAACATGTGGACAAATGAAATAAGGCACTTACAGTTTTGTAAGGATTAAGTGGCTATTTAAAAAACTATTTCTGCAAGTCATTAGTATACTGCGCAGCAATTTGTTAGCGTACGATAAATATGAAGCATAGAAAATAAATAGTGATCTATTTCAACATTTTGTACAGCAGTTCCAGGCTCTGGGCTTGAAGGGACAGCATAATGTGTGTATATTTGGCTCAGCCACTGTGACGCCACATCCTCTTTAGAGCGCTTCTCCTCGCCCGTCGCAGTGATGAGGCCTTTCTATCAGCCCGGTGAGCCCAGGCACTTATTCAAGTCAGAGCCTCCCCGAGCTCACAGAGCCGTCTCAAAGATAACCAAGTTACCGTCTGCTGTTTCTGCATGTCCGTTTGAGATGTTGGGATGGCTTCTGCTGTCGTACGCCTGAGGAGACATTGTTTGTAAAGTCAGATAAAAGCTTTTCACAATTTAACAATGCATCGTTGGAGGGTAAAACTCACCTGTTTAGCTGCCTCTAGCAGAGCAGCAGCCTCCTGCTTGCCAGTCTGCCGCACCATTTTATAAAAGATGCCTTCTGGGTCTTGAAGCAGGGTGTAAGGCGCATCGTAGGCATGAATTTTCCCTGCATCTAGAACCTGGAAATCAGATTTGTGATTATTGCTTAGAATTATTTCCACTTTATGGAATCATTTAACTGTCTTAGGCTACAATTGGTTAGTTGAACAGTGCTGCTGTTACTACTATAGGACTCACCAGTATCCTGTCGCTGTCTACGATGGTGTTGAGACGATGAGCGATGGTGAGCACGGTACATTCTCTGAACTTGTCCCGTATGGTTTTCTGGATCAGTTCATCTGTCCTGCAGAGACACGGTAACAGCAAAAACACAATCAGACAATAGAATCAAATGAGACGTAAGATTACAAAAACACTTTAAGCTTGAAAACCTACTGAATCCCTGAACTGAGATGCTTGTGTATCGCGTGTCAGCAGTACCTGGGGTCCACGTTGGCTGTGGCCTCGTCGATGACGAGGATTCGGTTCTTCCTCAGGACGGCTCTGGCCAGACACACCAGCTGCCTCTGGCCCACGCTGAAGTTGGAGCCCGACTCGGCCAGAACCGTCTCCAACTTCCCGGGCAGCTCCTCCACCACGGACTTCAGCTGCACCTGCAGGAGCACGGTGGGAGTGTTTGCCTGATGCCGCCACAATGTGAGCTACAGACTCAACTGTAGAGAGCTGGTCGAGTACTAACCTCCTCCAGAGCCATCCACAGGTCCTCATCAGTGTGCTGGCTGAAAGGGTCCAGGTTCTTCCTCATCGAGCCTGTAAACAGCACTGGGTCCTGGGAAACAAGGTGTGAATAACTCTCGGTAAGTTATTGAATCAGTGAGCGGACAAGATAAGTATCTTTTCACTTTATCTAATAACCTGCTTCTCCACATGTCAATACTTTCCATCCCATTCAATCCGGTAGCCTCTGTATGTGAATGCTGATGTGTTGTAAAGCGCTTTGAGTGATTGCAAAAGCGCTATATAAATGCAGTCCATTTACCATCCTCAATGACAGCCATGCGTTATACTGCAAGTACTAA
>CALSBV010010707.1:585455-674369 GCA_943590825.1 Bovichtus diacanthus
GTGTGTGTGAACATGTGCTGCAGTGTGTGTGAACATGTGCTGCAGTGTGGCTCATTGATGTGTTTTTAATATTTTTTTTTTTTTAAACAATGGAGCTCTATGGCACAGAGGAATAATAATACACAATAAATATTTATAGAATACATTCATTGTTGTTTGGGTCTTTTCTTAAGATTTGTTGACAATGAGAAAAATTAAGAACGGCACCAGAAAATAGATCCTTTACCAAGTCTCCAGAGACGGAAAGACAAGACTTATCTGTATATCCAGTCATGAAATAATGACACAATAAACTGCAACAGAAACAATTCAGCAGACTTCGTTTTCGGAAAACCTCTGAACTTTTATAAACATTTCATTTCATTGTGGTGTTGCCAGCACTCGGTGGATAGATTGCATCTAAATTCCTGGACAATGACATGGCTGTTTCCTCCTTTCTCACTAGAACAGTTCAAAAGCAATCTCGTCTCAGCACTTTAACGCTGTGCATCAATACAAACTAATAAAATAACTTGAAGACAAGAAAAAAAAACTAAGAGACATGACTAACAGAGCTGGGAGGCCTTAAGGCCACTGATAAATTTAGATTTCACTGTCAATTATAGCCCGACACTGAGATGTTGGAATACTACTGAAAACCTTGCTCTAATGCACACCATGGAACAACCAAGTAATCAATAGCTGTGTGTAACGTTCAGACACAGAGTCCACATTGAGACAAAAAATGACTTTTCTCTAAAACTGGAGGAGACAACAAGTGCATCTTTGGCGAGCTTGGAGTTTACGTGGGTTCATGTCAGGAGGACGAGTGTTTCTGTTGTGGGCGTTTGTGTTTGGAAGCTACGCCTAAACTCCACCGTTTGTTCCTTCCCCTCAAGCATCCTGCACATGTTGAAACACAAGGCTTTAAAAAAACAGACGTACGTTTAACCATTAACCTGTCGAGCTGTCCATCAATGTTAAAGTTTAACATTGCAACTTGAAGTGTACAACAGCTCCTGATAATGTGTGACTTGAGCATTGGCTCACTAGCACATCAAAATGTTACCAAACGCAATTTTCAAACTGCAAAAGCGTATTAAAAAATAACAGTATTTCTTTCCTGCTGCACAATCTAACCAAGCAAAGTGCCCGTAAGCTTCCCGTGCTGCGCACACTTAATCAGTAAATGTTAACAACGCGTTTACAACGTTTTTTTTCCATTGACACGTCATTGTCTAAGCCAGTGCTTCCCATTGGGGATCGGGGCACCCACTATGGTCGCAAGAGACATCTTAGACGTTACCAGATAAGTAGGAAGATACAAGAAGAAAAAACATTTGTGCAAAACAAAATCATGCTTACTTTTTCACACTGAACTCCAATGTTTGCTTATTTCTCTTGTAAATTACTGAAATAATCTAATATATCTTTTTAGGGCACAACAACTAGACATGGCTTTGTTTTAAAGAGGTCACTCGCCAAAAAGGTTGGAAACCAGTCATCTTTACCGCCCTTTATAATTTAATCATCCTCAGTTATGTGCCAACACTCAGAATTACTGATTTAAGATGTTTTATGTACCGCACCGAGATTTTAAGTACCGTATTGGCCCAAACGTATGACTAGGGCTGAAGTAAGTCTGGACAAGGCCTTAATGTTCCTACTAGGCTAACAAGTTTCTTCAAGTCTGTTTATAGAACAAAAGTTGTTACTTAGTCCAGTTTAAAAGGTTTCCTCTGGAGCACAAAGGACACACGTGGGTGTATGCAGGTTATGCAACGCTGATCCATGTAAATGGTTTCACACGGTTCTACTGAGCAACAGGTGGCATTGCAATGCATTTTGGGGAGTAACACTGAATGTTAACATTACTTTTGTTTATTTACAAAAAAGAAATCCACAGGGCACCTTCGAGTTTCCAAAATGCCTGGAGAAAAAGAGGAAGAGAAAAAAAAAAAAAAAAAGGGGAGAGCGAGGATGTGACTGAAGACCTACAAATGAGGGATTTTCACTCTGCTGGAGTATTTTAGGTTTCACAATTAAGATTAAACAAAAAAAGGATTAAAGGATTGAGAAATTTCCTCTGCTTGAAGTAACATGCATCTTCTAAAGTGTCTTCCAATCCAATTATCTATAAAGCAGCTTGTCTCATACACCAAATGATAATTACAGATATCTGCTGTTCTGTTTGGATTTATCAAAAGATCTCTTCAGATATCCGCTTTGCAATTGCGCTGATCAATGTGGTCGATTTGGTTTTAAGGAATGAAAGTGGCTGTTCTGCCAACAGCAGCAAGGATGTGCTGTGAATGGAAAGAAGCTCATTGTCAAGGACTTTGTGGTGAAGGTGCGCCTCGTTCTATTGACAGCTGTTAAAGAGAATAAAACATCTTTTATCCCCTGAAACCTACAAGAAGACTGTTGGATCACTGCTCTTCTCTGACGTTGGCTTTGACATCTACAGCAGGATGTTTAAATCACACTGATGACTCAAGATATTTATAAATGCCTTGAAGGATCTGTTGGGTCTGAACTCATTTTTAATTACAAGTACGTCTCTTCCTCGTCGTAACTTAGATGTCTTTTGACTTGTTACAACTTGTTTAGATATCAAAAATAAATCATTTAGATATCTTTAGTCCCGACGAATTTAAAGATTTATTTTAACTGTGAGCAGTCAAAACTGAAGCGGTGGTACTTTGAACTGAAGATGCCTTGAGTTCATGCTCAAGACTGTTGATACCATGAGTGAGGGCAAAATGAATGGCAAGTGAAAATGTAATTCATCTGAAGTCAGTGTTTTGTTCTATACATCAACGGAAGGCTAATGTAATTTACTGAACTACAAGGAAAGGCTTTGAATGTAATTATGCTAAATGAACACTCGTTTACTGCTCATGGGACAAGCACAGATGAAAGTCCCTTGTTGCTTAACTTTTTATTCATTTTTTTTTTTTTTTTTTAAGTGAACATCTACCAGCCACTGAGAGAAAAGACTAATTCACCAGCCACTCAAAAGTAAATCATTATTTTGTGTCTGAAATCTACCACCACTTCCCCATTTTATCAGCATTTGGCTGGTGCTAATTTCCCACGCAGGTAATGATCAATAAAAGCAAAAACACTGCGGTGGGGGCTGGGCAATCACAATAAGATTATGAAGTGTCGTAGTGCATGTGATCGTCAAGATTTATGTACATTGTAATTACTGTCACATCTGTATATTCACCTCCGTTTTGTGTTTTTTTTGCTTGCCCGTTCATCTGATGGTATACTGCATTTGCTGTCAAGACTGACCATTGTATTAATATGTATGCGTTTGGCAAATATTACATATACGAGATGTGGCTCGTCTCCAGCTGCAGCCGATCAATTGTAAACGCTACTTGTCACAGTGTGTTGTGGTAGTTATTCACATGCTGAGCAGCGACTTTGAAGGCCCATCTACCTCTGCAGATCCTCTCCCAGTTTCTCAGAGCGGTCCTCCGTCAGCACTTCGTACATGTCATCCTCCTCCAACTTGCGTTTGTATCCAATGCGAAACAAAGGATTGAGCCACCTGACGGAGAAACAGACGAGTCAGGAGGACAACTTGGAGTTTGACAGACAAGGACAGCGCATCACTGCATGATTTTACTCAGATGATCCATTCTACATGGTAGTGTTAACCATAAAATGCACTTCCAGCCAGAGACACTTGTCAGACACATTAATGGTAGCAAATGTCCCTTTTAAACTCTCAAGTGTGGTGAACCTCGACTATCTGATCTGATGAGGAGGTCATTTAAAGTGTGCTGTACAAAGTATGTTCCAACGTGTTCTGCGTATGTTTGGAGAGGAACATAGCCAACATTCCCATAAGACTTAGGTAACCACAGCACAAGGTTCAACAGGAAACCATCATTACAACACACAAGGAGTTACGTCAGGAAGTGTTTCTGACTTACTCACAAATGTTATCTGGAAGTGAAACGACCAAGCGTGAAATCCCAGGTTACGTTTTGTGTAATTTGTAACACTCACGAGCGACACTTCTGGTTTCTCGCTCGCCACATTTTTAAATCCCCCGCTAACAGGAGCTAACCGCGTTTATCATCCGGGGCGTTTAGTCGACTTACCAGAAGAATATCTTGGACAAAAGGCTGGCCGTCGCCGCCGGGTTAGTCTTGGTGTCTTTACTGACTTTTTCCATGGTAGCCCACTCACACGGTAGTTCCCCTTCAACTTTCGGCTCCTGGCTTTGTGGCGTAACTTCGGTTCACACTCATATTACAAAGCTTCCCCGGCATAACCCGGCGCCATATGCTGTAAACGTCCGCGTCCTCAAGGTGTGTTACGTATCCCTTTAAGGTGCACGCGCTAACGGTCCTAAAGACCTAAAAAAAATAAAAAAAATAAAAAGTACCTTTTTAAATGGCTCCGCCCCGCAGACTCCTGGATTGGCTTAAAATAATAGTGTCCGCACGCAATAGGCTCCGTTTTCTGCTCTGCGTCCACACGATTGGCTCAGGATAGTGACAGCAGCATATAGTTGACTGTGTGTGGAGCATAAACTGTACAATATGATGTGCACGTTTAACAGCCACACACGAAAGTACTGTTTCACAAGCAAGGGAGAAAAAGAAAAATGCTTATAGGAGTTTAAAGATTAACATAAGGCCACTGTCAGATACATATGTTTCAATATGACTAATCTGAATCATATATTAAGGGTTTCTTTTGTATACATCTTTAATTTTTTGTTTCTTGCTTCTCTATTGACCTTATTTATTTGTGTGTTCATGCTGCTGCCACACCTGAATTTCCCATCTAGGGATCAAAAGGCTTATCTTATCTTACAAATTGAGTGGAATTTCAAAAGGTGTGTTAAACAAGAAAAAGTTTGGAAATGTGTTCTCAATATAGCATAGTGAAATCCCCATTTTCATTCAAAAATATACTGTCAAGGTTAAAATATCAGTTTTTCAAAGGTTCAGCGCTTCAAACAGTTGAAACAAACAAAGGTGTCCAAATCATTTCCTGTGGGGTGTGAGGCCTGCGGCAGTCTTATCAGCATGACTCAGCTAAATTTCCCTGTATTTGACACACACTCACACACGGCGTTTTAGAATTGTACATTCATGCAGCCACACTGACAGACTTTATCGAATGATAACAAATAATACATGCATCACCGCTGATAATGAAACATAGCGTGCCCGTGTCGTAGTAGTATCACTGTTTTTGGTTACTTTCACAAACACACACAGAAATGTGATATACACACAAGTAGGAGGATATCCTGAAAATTAAAGAGCAGGCTATGATGACAGATGCCAGCTGACACTCTGCAGGTGTTTCCTGCACAACAATAAAAGACCTGGGAGAGAGTAGGGGAAACCCCCCCCCCCCCCTCCCTTCACCGTCTTTCTCCCATTTCAACGTTCAAGGAAAGTTTCAAAGATATACAGTCACCTGCAACCAAGGTAAACTATTATCCTGACACTGACAATCTAAGGATAACAGCTTGGAGCAGCCCTAGCCCTCACACCTCGCACGTTATCCTGCTGTTGCTGTTTAGCTAGCACCGACAGGGAACAGGACTGAAAGAGAAAAGCCAGCAGGAGATTATTACAAGCAGCTGAACTCGGCCCAATAACATTCTTCTGCAGGGGATCAACACTTCTTTCCCATGCTACCCCAGTCGTGTGATCTGCCTATTCTTCCCCTCCATATATCCCAGGTTCTTTTTCTCCCTTCAATAAGCACAAAGGAAGACGCACTCGGCTCTGTTTCACTTTCATTGCAGTTTACAGGATTAATGTATTATGTCTGTTTTAATTTTAAATGAAATAAACTGGTAAAAGTAGCATTGTGTGAAAAAAGTTGTCAATTAAATTCTTCATCAGGAATCGTGAATGCAAAACAGTATGGAAATATCAAAAGATACAACATGACAGGGCAGAATTTCACTTTAAAAACAACATAAAACATTCATCAAGAAGCCACAGACTTATTCAGTGAACGGAAAATTTAACTTATTGCTTCAACACCATGTGATATAATGGAACATGCTAGCTTGTTAATGACAATGAGAAAAGTTAAATGTATGGAAGCCCATAGGGGACACCATTACAATTATAATGTAAACATATAATTCCACAGTAGCATTATAATTTTCCTCATATGTGTTATTTGAGGAACATTTTTCACATACTTGTTTACTTCCATTTATGCAAGAAATATTTAAGTCAAAATGAAAATGATTTACCATATGAATATTGTCCACTCTACGGCAGGTCTTAAATAATAAATAAAAAATGTCAAATGCTGTTTTCTTTGTCAAATTGTTCGAAAATTGCTTTTTAATTTTAATTGGGACTTAAATAATGCTTGCACAAATGGAAAATTAGGCTACATTGTTTATATTGGATTTTCATTTTCAAATTTGAATTAGAACATTTAATTTCAAACTGTTTTACCATTTCCATTTTAATAGACAGTGGTGCTTAAGGTAAACGGTAACAACATGCTCTCAATGACAGGGGTAATGCTGATGTTCAGCCAGTATATTATTTACCATTTACAACATCTTGGTTCAGCATGTTAGCGTTCTAACAATGCTGATCAGCATTTAACACAAAGTGCAATTTAGGTTGATGAGAGTCATTAGTTTTGCAAATAATTTGCTATAAACCAAAGGGCATCCTGTCATCCTGCCAGCCTGAATGATCATTTTCACTAAAAGTTTGTTATCAAGAAAGATATCATTTAATGTCCTGCACTAACAATTAGTGATTTCCCAGCTAATGGAAAGGTTAAGATAATCATCTTATCATACCGTGCTCTAAATGGGATGTCATCGACAGGTTAACACAGATAACAACCTGTTCCAGCTGCTGCCCTTTCTTCAGCTGATTTACAGGATTAGGGTCCCCTCTGAGATTGCTCAGCAACCGCGGCCATGGAAACGCCTCAAGGATTAAAATCTCTAGAGATTTGCGTAACAATGTTCTGAGCGCCTTCTCACTGTCATTTAACCACACCTGGTTGTCGCTCTCCTGTAATGCTGACTGTGGTAACACTGTATACCTGTGCACTTGTTATGACCCCATGCAGAAACTGCCCTAGGATCAGGTCAGTGGGGCAACAGGTTCTGCAAATAATCCCTCTTTCTCTACCGACACATATTAAAATCTAATCCTCATTTGAAAAAGCTCTCCAATAAAAGAGGGTGACCCACAACACTGCAAAGTACAAGATTAGGAATTTAATTCAATAGTACCTGGCTCGCTGCCTCACAGGACTGGTTGTTCTTTCACATTTCTTAACATGTTCTATTCTTACTTGTAAATCTATAACTTTTAGAACTGCTTTTCAGTGACTTTTTGATTTACTTTAACCTTTATCTTTTTCCTCTGCCTAGCCTTCCTGTCACTCTTTGAATCCCCATTTAAAGCTTGCTGCTTGCTCGGTAGCCCTAGTGAGCTGAGCAAAGACAAACAGGAAGCCACTAAATGTTGTCATATCATACAGTAATCCAGCCCGCTTGGTATTTTTTTTCTCTGGTTTGTTTCTGCTCATTTTACTGTTAATGACAATTACAGTATTAAATCAAATCATGTTAGCCACAGTAACATTACAACTCAATCACAAAGCGTTCTGTAAAGACAACAGAGAGCACCAGCACAGAACAGAATATGAACACGGATAAAAAATGGATTACATTTGTAGAGAACACAAACATACGCTGTAAGAAATGGTGGTAGTGTGAACATTTCTAGAAACACATTTGAAAGTATGAGATCAGATATCCCCAACCAGGAGGTGTGTGGAAAGTAGAGCAGCCCTAACAATTAAAAGAAATATATGTAAAAATAAGATTTAGTTGAGAAAAAGTAGTAGGAATGCAGAAGTGGAATGTAACTTAGCACATTTACTCAAGACAATATCAAATGGCAAAACATACAGTAGCACTAGAGGAGAAGAGTGATAAAGTCAGTAAAAGGTCTCTTACACAGCAAGATCCATCTAAGACTAATGTTAGCTAACGTTAGCTAACATTAGCTACGGGTCCTTCCTGAACAAACGACAAAACCCCCGGAGGTGTTACATTTAGCCAGGGCGTCTCTCATTTCTCATTAATATTTTATATATTGTTTTATTTGTTAGATGAAAAACGTTTTATTTCTGCTTTCAATTATATAGTTTAATTTTAACACCACATAATGCAATTGACAGTGCATGAAAACAAATTAGCACACAAGCAGAGAAGTTGAAGTACATAGCTAAACCTTATGGATGAATTGTTTAAATGTCCAGCTTCTGCTACACCGATTGTTAGTAGCACAAACGTAAACTTGACAAATGTGACTGAGAAAAAGAAAGAACACTAAGCGTCTACCGCCAAGCAGCTCTGTGAGACTGGCACAATGCTAACGTGCTAATGCAAAGCAGCCCTGTACTACTATATTTAGAGGCACTGATACAAGAATGAGGAAATGCCCTTCCAGATAACTTGAAGCATCCTCTCCTTTCTGCCACTTGATGGAGCTAAAATGCTGTAAAAGCAGTATGGAATGATATCGCACTGCTGCTGCTACAATGAGCACTGGATGGTTACAGTCTGGTGCAGGATTCTGATAAGAAACCAAATTGAACTAAGATGACAAAAGAACAGAAAAATCCAACATCATTCATTCATTCAGTCAATCCTATCTCTGTTCCTCATCTTGTGTTCCTTCTCCGTCAAAGACTTTTCAGATCCTTTCAATTAAAGACTTCCTCCTCCTGCAGATCCCCTTGCAGACTATGCACACTGTGTGGAGTGATGACTTGTGTGTGCACCCTCCCACCACCACACACAAACACAATATACAGAAACTGATTGTGTGTCAGTGAATACTATGCACTTTAAAGTATTGGTGCTCAGGCGTAGATGCTTGGCAGGTGGAGGAAAAGCAGAATTCTGCGGAACAGCCAACACTGACGCACCTGTCCCTGGCCGACCCTCCCACCTCCTCTGTGTCACTCCTGAGGGGAAGATCTCCGTCCTGTCCCAGTCGGGACCTCCAAGCCGCAGGAAAAATGGGCAACATGGCAACAGAGATCGTTGCCTTTGTCCTGACCATCTCGGGGTGGATCCTGGTGTCGTCCACCCTGCCGATAGACTACTGGAAGGTGTCCTCTGTTGACGGGACGGTCATCACCACAGCTACCTTCTGGTCAAACCTTTGGAAAACATGTGTGACCGATTCCACTGGTGTGTCCAACTGCAAGGACTTTCCCTCAATGCTGGCTCTGGATGGTGAGTTGGAGATGACTGTGCTTGTTGTTGCTGTAGCAGACATAGATCTTTATATCTTCGTGTGTGTTTCTGTGCATCTGCGACTATCCGTCTGACCGCAGCACTGATGCCCAAAACACCTTTTTTGGATGAATGACCACCATTGTAAACAAATGCATTTGGAACTTGATATTTCCTTTTCTGACTCTGGCTTTAGGCCACAAACAACCACAACATTTAAAGTTAAAGGGCAGATTTCAGTGACTGAGCTGAGCTGGACTGATTGAGCCTCCTAATGTGTCCGAAGGAAGCAATGTGAGAAAGTCACACAGTCATAGAGAGGTCACTTACCAGTAACAATAAGAAAAGGCATTGCTCTAATTCTGAAGTCTTGAGGCAATTTTATACATTTCAAGTTTCAAAGATACCACTTATTATCTGTTGTTACCAACTGTTGAGAAAAGAAAAAAAAAATATTTCATAGGTTCTACCCTCTACAGCACAAATGTAAACTCTTTTAATACTTATGCATCACTAGGTACTTTTTTTGGCTTTCACATTTTTTTTTATCATTTTGCCATGGGTGTGTTTTTCTTTCTTTTTTTTCCTCCAATATTAAAATTTAACCTCAGCTCCTATAATAAGTCTATAATAAAGAATTGTCTATAATTGTTACTGAACATCCTCGACTTGTAACTTAAGTTTAGTTTTTAGAAATGTAACTCACATTCTTGACTTGTAACTTAACAGTGGCATTATGTAAACACACTGGCATTTAGAGGTTTACAATTCTGAGACCTAATGAATATTTTGTAGTTATGCTCAGGACTGATAGATGACGGAAAATAATATTAATATATAATTTCAATGGCATTTTTTTGACACAGACATTTTTGTTCTCAAAGGACATGAGAGCAGTTTTTTAAAAGGGGATGCACAAGGGTCAAACACCTGTCCCTTTTTCCTGTGAAATGCTATATTATTTCACAAATTGTTTTTGGCCACTGAGGAGCAGCAGAAACAAACTGTAAACACACAATTGATATAATATCACCTTTAAGTCAATATGGCTAACATATGGGTGTTCACCTGTTCACACATCCAGCTGATACAGCTGAGTCGTGTTTTTGTTCACCTGATAAAAGTCCTTTAAACTTTGCTAGTCTCTAAAAATGGTAAGTGGAACATTTCACCTCTCAAGGCTTCTTAAATAGGATAGGTTGATATTTTTGAAAATACGGTTTTCCACTTTCTTGCCGAAAGCTAGATGAGAAGATCAATACCACTCTCATGTGTGTATACTAAATATGAAGCTACAGCTAGGCGACTGTTAGCTTAGCATAGCTTGTGGTTTTAAACCTCCTGTTTTGGTGCGAGATAAACAAACAAGATAATGTGTAAATTAGTGAACTAAAGCCGTTTGTTACCTTTGGACTGTAAGGCTATCCGTTTCCCTCAGTTTCCAGTCTTTATGCTAAGCTAAGCTAACCAGCTGCTGGCTGTAGCTTCACATTTAGCATACAGATCCGTGTAATCTCATCTAACACTCCGCAACAAAGTGAATAAGTGTGTCAAATACTCCCTTAAATTAAGTAGAGCACCTTATACCTATACTGATACAAATAACCTTTTTTCACAAGCCAAAAAGGTTGGGAACCACTAGTTTAAAGCACACTCCCCCTTCTCTGTCTCTCTCATGAAGCCTATATCCAGGTGTGTCGGGGTTTGATGATCGCCGCCGTATGTCTTGGTTTCTTTGGTGCCATCTTCGCCTTGATAGGAATGAAGTGCACGAAAATAGGAGGCTCGGAGACCACCAAGGCGCGTCTGACGGTCGTCTCGGGTTTCCACTTCATTCTCAGCGGTACCTTTCTCTGTGTCTGGATTTCTGAGGAATGTAGAAGTTAAACTGCATTTTAGGAAACTGTTCAACTTTGGACCATATTAGTGTTCAACTGAATTACATGATTGGCTCTTTCTGCTTTGATTTCAGTCAGAATTTGAAGTAGAAATCCTCTTATTTCTCTCCGCAGGCCTCTGCTGCATGACTGCATGCTCCATATATGCTCACAGGATCACAACAGACTTCTTTGACCCCCTCTTCATTGCCCAGAAGTAAGTATTGAGGATTAAAGAAAAAAAATGTAATATTTGCTTGACAGCAGATCAAATTTAGATGAAAGTGAGTCCACTGGTAAATGTCTTTTACTCTTCAGGTTCGAGCTGGGAGCCGCTCTCTTCATCGGCTGGGCTGGATCTGTGCTGTGTATCCTCGGAGGACTTATCTTCTGTGTCTCCCTGTCTGAAGGCTTCAGGCAAGTTGCTTGATTTTTCTGACATACTGGATGCTGACAATGTGATCCCACATCTGTCATCAGCAACAAGGGCTTAGAGGAAATCTGATTTGGACGGACTCTTAACTGCACTTTAGCTTGCTTACTCAATCAGGCAATTTAAATAATTACTTTAACTGCAATGGAGAGGCGGTTGCAGTCGAAAACATGCAGTAATCTCTCTCAACATCTTGTCTCATAATCGCTGAACATACAGGGCAGATTGTATGATCGTCATTTTGATTATTAATGCGGCCGTCTGCGGCTGAATGTTTCCTTTGTTACAGTCGAGTAATAAGGACCTTTTCCAAGTCAAAGTCACCTTGACTGAGGGCGCCTACAAGAAAATGTTGAATCAGACAAAGAATGCTAACTTGCTTTTGTTACCTACTTAGCATATCCTTATTTAGTAGGTAAAGACGGAAAGCTAAGAGGAATATAAAGGAGGGAAGATATTTTGCAGTATTTGCTCTGGTGGCTGACCATTTTGAATTCAGAATCCAAACATCTGTTTTTAGTAGTCCAGCATGTCTTTTTTTTTTTTTTTTTTTTACATTTGAAGCTACTATTGATGTCTTCGAATAAAGCTTTATATGTCTTTCGTCATATTTTATGATACCATCGGCATAAAAATAAAAAGATTTTTTGCTATTGTGGTCATTAAATGTAATTTATGGTGCCGTTAGAATACAGGTGCGTGCAGCAAGCAGGACAGCCAACAGTTTTTTGAACACAGCGAAAGTGTTGTTTTTCAGTCTCAACGCCATTAATTATGGATTTAAGCAGAATATTTGATTAGATAACGACATGTATTCAATTGTGGAAATTATCTTTTTTTAATAAATGTCAACTTTTGGACTTCACAATGTTCTGGAGTTATTGGAAATGTTCGGATCATACAAGTCGGAAACAATCCTACGCAGCCACCACTGGAATATAATTCTACAAATAGTATAATACTAATAATATTAGTGCAGCCTAATCTTCACCTACAACTGTGCAGAAATACCCGCTTTAAACACAATAAATACACATGCCAACAAAAATAAAAGAAGCTGTGCAGCATTCGAATGTCAACGTTATGAATGAAGTTTTGAAGCATGGCTTTAGACTTGTTGCTGTTATATTGTGGATATGGCAAAAAGGCTAATATTAATAGAAAGAAGGGAATATATAAATGAAGAATTATACATTTAAAAAAAAAAAAAAAGCTAGATTTGGTGCTCTATTACTTTTTTTTTTAGCAGGTTTTATTATCCACACACAACATTTTAGCATGGCAGCCATACTTTAAAATTGTGTCTCCTCAATTTTTTTTTAACTCTATTTACGTCATATACCAAAGGGTGCTGCACTACACAGACAATATACTTCTGTTATGATGTCGTCATTTCTTATCTTTTATGTTTCTCTATGCAGAGCTGAATACTCCTACGCTGGAGCTGCATCATTTGTTGCAGCACGCAACAAACACAGCAAGACAGTGAACAGCCTCCACAAGGAACCAGCGGAGCCGTCGCGGCAGTTTGGAAGAAATGCCTATGTGTGACATTGGACATGTTGCGACATGAGTTGATTGTGGAATTTATCGTAATAGTTTGTGATCACCAGAAACTATTTCACCAGTGAAAGCAAAAGGAACCATTCACTGTTCTGTGCCTGGAAAGTGTAATTCATGTGTCAGTTTACATATTCTATTGATTTTAAAGAGGCCAGATTCATCATTAAATATGGCTACTTTACGGGACATTTCTGTCAATGAGCGTATGTAAAAGATAAGCTTGTTTTTTGGGGGGTTTTTTTAGGGCAGGAAATTTGATTTGGCACAAAACACCGTTCAAACTCTCCGGTCACCTTCAACAAGCTGGCCTTTCCTGCCTGTCTCACATAGACTGGAGACATATTAAATCTCTACTTTATCATTTTTGAGTCGAAGGCCAATTAGACTTCAACAGAAATAGAATTCAAAGCATTTTTATATTTCCCCTTAAAACTAAAGGATGTCACACAGAGAGCAGGGACACTTTTTTTTGTATGAGCTTATGTTATATGAATATAAACATGATTTTCTTTGTATTTTTTACACAAAAGGTAACATCATTTAAAACAGTTCTGTTTAACCACTACACACATTCTAAGCATGTGGTTTTGGAAGCAACACATTTCTGTAAATGTGACCAAATATTATTTTGATAAGTAACTCAAAAATAAACAAATAAATGACTTTTTAAAACCCGGCTTGCTTTGATGTAATTCCAGTTAACCCTCTCCTGTTGCTTTAAGGCAGCAGAGGACACCTTCAGCTGAGAGTTGCATCACATGAAGCTTTCTCGTTTACTTGGCCTCGATTGATCTGACCTCCAAGGGTCACAAGGTCACATCTGACCCCAGAGATGGCTATGCAGAGCAGGAGGCCAGACCGGAGGTTTCCCCTCATATCAGCCATCCATCTCCACCTAGGAATTATTGTCAATAGGAACCCCAGGCTATGTTACGCAAAACCTCCTGGCCCAGAGGTTTGAACCAGCTGGCAGAGAGCAGTTGCCCGGTGCTTTCTGGCGCCTTACATCCGTATACAAGTGTCAGGTGTCCTGGGCTCAGCACAATGCTCTCCGATATAATGGTGGTATTGTATTGTCTAATGTCCGCGTTACATATAGGGATGTTAAAACTGCAGATTTGGGGCATCAAACTCCTTCTAGCTCAAATGACTTTCTCTTGACAGAACATTTCAAAAATATCTCACTGCTCACGATAGTTATATCCAAATGAATTCACTTTTCTTTATACAATTTGCATTTAAAACGATGAAGGCACTTGCAAATGACAAGGTAGTGCAACATGTAAAACACAGTTTGGAGTTTTTCATTTTTACCTCTGCTAAAAGATTTCATTAAAACTTAATTTTTTTTATTTTTCACAAATTGAACCAAAAAACTGACAACAAGGAAGGTCTTTGGTAGTTCATAATGAGAGTAAATATGAAACAAAATGTTAATCTCTATTAAACTAAAAATAAATCAGGTTTGACTAGAAATCAAACACTAATAGAACCGTTAAGTCTTAAATAATTAGAAATCCTTAAAGCATCATTGGAAAAAATGTTTCTTCAAAATGCTTATATACATCTAATCATTTCTAAATTGTCTCTGGTATTTTTAGTGTATTCTGAGGCTGTGATGTCAACTTTCCAGTGCCCTTCACATTCACAGTGTGTTCCTTTAAAGAGCAGCTTACCTGGACAAGTGTTTCCCAACCTCGGGCTTGTGACCCCCACGAGGGGTCACAAGATGAATCTAAAAAGTTGTGAGATGATTACCCAGGTAGTAAATAAGAAAAATATTAAATTCTACACCATTAGACACCAAGTTATGTTTATATTTAAGATCATTTCCTAATCTTTGCTTTTTTACAGCCATGCTCGCAGCTGTACTTTGAGCTAAATGCTAACGTCAGCATGCTAACATTTAGCAGGTATAATGGCTAACACGTTCGTCATCAGTTAGCATGGTAACTGAAGCCATGTAGCACTTAGCACAAAGTAGAGCTGAGGCTGATGGGAATGTTCTGCAGGTGTTTGGTCACAAATCAAAGTATCACCAACGTTATTACAACTCACACTGAGGGAGACATGAACGTCTGCAAATCCTAAATTCTTCTACGCAAAGTTTGTTTGTTTTTTGGATTATTCTGTAATCTTTTACAGTTTCCTTGTAACATACACAGTGCAAACACACGCCTGAAACATCCAAGTGTGTAGTTGCCAATGATTTAATAAAAAGAAAGATGGAAGAGGAAAGTGTGTGAGCGCTTGCCTAAATGTGGATTGTATAGTTTTACAATCTCTGGCTTCTAAAAAGTACTCGAATAAAACATGAGGTATTGTAAAAACACGTTGCAAAGTAGGTATGAAACCACTGATCTATTTATTGATGTCCGATGGGAAGTGGTCAGGAAGTCTGAAGGCACTGCGCCATTACTGCAATCACACCAGCAGAGAGCAGTATTAATGCACATTTATTATAAAACAACAATATTTATGGATTTAGCCATCATTTTTTGCCTACTTGGAAAGTGTTAAAGATTTGAGGCGTCGTTGGCTCAGATGAGTCAACAGTTTTTCGGTAGTGTCACGTTGTTTCTGCCTTTTTGAGGAAGGTTCAAAATATGTGTAATGCAACAAAGCTGTATCAAATTTATTCTCTGTGAAATGTTATAGAGATAGCCAATTTTATTAATAATCTGATTATTTTGTTGGGGAAAATATTTATTTTTCTTGTATGAACTCCTTGAATATCAATCAGTTGGACGTTTAGTAAACGTCACTTTATTTTGAAAGGATATATTGCAAATAGAAATGATGAGACTAAAAATCATTTGGAAATGTGGGAAATGTTTATGGAAGCTGAAGGCTAGTGTGAAGTTTGTGTTAATTAAAAAGAATATTGAATCTAGAATTTAAAAAAATTGCTCTTTTTTTAATTATCCTGAGAGACAGTCTAACAATTCATTTGTATATATGAAGTAAGCTTTTTTGTATTTTGGTCTGTTTCAGCGTGCTTTTGGTGTTGTGTGTGTGTTTACTGTTTTGTTTTTTTGGTAACTTGGGTCAACTTATTGTTAATAAAAAATCTGTATAAAAAAAATGGTTTACAGATCTGAGGAAACTACATAAATGTAATAGTTAAAATTGTGCCCTCTGATTTTAACTGTTAAAGACCACAACAAGAACTTGGACCTCATTTGCTGCAGCTTCTTTAAAGCAACATAAGCATTCCTTTGTTCATATCTCTCCCCCCCCCCTCAGTGTCATGCTAATTAAAGCTAATTAAAGTCACCCTCACCAAACAAATTAAAGCTACCCAGCGGCCCACCGTTTCCAATATCTCCCTACCATTACCAATAACTTTGTCATAAGCCGCGAGGACTCAGAAACAAAGAGGAGCTCTTTCATCCCTGCCGAACATTCATCACTCCCCCTAACTCTCATTACCTCAGATTTACCTCTAATTATAACGGCAGAAAGACGCTATGCTGTAATTATGAGACACACAGCACAGGGAGGTCTGGGTAAAATGACTAATAACTAGCAGCTTAAAGCCTGCGGCAAAGTCGAGAATGATGCTTCAAGCAGCTCAGGTCATAGTGGCGTTACATATTTCAGGGAACATGTAAAGGTCACTAGTGCAGAAATGTTCTTTGTTTTTGCTCGAGCAATGTGATATACTGTAACTGTACATCTATTTTAAATGGCAACATTCGAGAACAGAGGGAACTAACATGTACACGTGACCTCAGAGATATTTATGATTTCATTTTAAGTACTCTAAGTATTTATGAATTTAAAGGGGCACTCTGAAACAGTTATTTAATGTCATGTGTGGCTCTGAGGGGAGCTTTTTAAAGACAAAGTGAATTAAATAAAAAAGTTTTAATTCTGTCTCCCTGTGTTAGTTGTTCCTGTAGAACATTAATACTTGTGATGACTGTACACATAAATGTATCAAATCAAAAGTGATATGGGGCATCATATAAAACGGCACTTGACCGTCAGTTAGCAAAAACATCAAAATGAACTAATAACAGCTCTTTATCTCACTGTATTCACAAAGCCACGCCCACTTTTGAGTGATCCAATCACATTTGAAAGATTTAATTTAAAGCCATCTTGACCAAAGCCCTGCCCACATATTCTGTTTCACTGTATGTGTCACACGACTGGCGCTAACGACGCTTTTACTCACTGTCACTTAAAGTCGGAAAAAATAAAATAAATAACCCTGATGATGTCATCATTGTCTAAGTTTGGGCTTGAGACTTAATTTCTACAGAAAAGTTGTGTTGCCAACTGGAGGTGTGGTGTTTGACAGATGCGGGAATTTAGGAGGCAGGGAGGGTCTAATGAAAGATTATTACAATTGAAAGGCATTGTGGGAAATGTAGGATCCAGTGTTTTTGACCCAAAAACTAGGGACTAAAAGTCAGGATATATCAACCTCTGCTGCTTTAATTTTGACCATTCTTCTTTTAAACTCTCTGTTGTGAGTCACCACATGTTATGGAAGTGCAATACAAAATTGCTGGAATACCCCTTTATTAGGCATTTATTCATATTCCTTTGTTTCAAAAAGTTTCAAATTATCAGGATATATCAACATATCACCTTTACTTCTTTTAAAGAAAGGCATATTATCTATGCTATTAACAGATTTTCCTGCTTTTAAACAATGTCTGCACATGAGGGAAAGTCCAATGGGGGATAAAGATGTTTTGGTAATTGGAGATTAATGCTTAGGTGAGCACTGTCTAGATTCCAACTTGACAACCTTCAACTGTGGCCCATGGGAACCTGAGCGACTGTGGTTTCTCACCCACATGTACCGCAATACCTGAAAACCAACAGCACAGCCAGTGATTTGTACCTGTGAGGCACTCGTCCTCTCCTTTTTCTGACACGACCAGCTGAGCAGGAGGTCGAATGAAAGTAGACGTTCAGCTCAGGGTGTACACGTCTGAAGGGACTGCCATGTGAAGACAGAACAAAAAAAGAGAAAAGCATCACAATTGGATTGTGGATGAGTGATCGAGGATTAGAGAAAGACCTTGGATCTAGATAGGAGATCAACCCACGAGAAGCCCTGAGATGCAGATCCGTGTGGTCCAGATCTGGGGTTTCCTGATGACAGTTTTGGGCTGGATCTTCGTGGCCTGCACCATGGCCATGGAGGGCTGGAAGATCACCTCCATCGGGGGCATGGGGGGCTCCTCCATCATCAAGGTGGCCTGGTACTGGTCCAGCCTGTGGAGATCCTGTTTTACAGACTCAACTGCTGTCAGCAACTGTTACGACTACCCTATGCTCTGGTCTGTGGATGGTAGGTAACACATTTCGAACAAAGCCAGTGTCTCCACTGACATCCAGTCTCTCATTAATGTCTATTTGTGTCTTACTGTGCGACTGTAGGCCACGTCCAGATCGTGCGAGGCCTGCTGATGTCAGCTCTTTCTCTGGGCATGATGGGGTTCGTGCTCAGTCTGATGGGTATGGAGTGCACCTTCATCGGGGGAAAAGACCGATCAAAGTACAAGAAGATCTATGCCGGCGGATTGTGCCACATAATCAGCGGTAAATATCTAGGTTTAATAGAAGGACGGTCAGCAGATGTACAAGCTGTGCGTGTAAAGAGTAGAGAATATGTCAGGGTGTTGCCTACATCAACATGGTTAATATCATACATGCTAACTATTAGCTTGTTAGCATTGTCTTTGAGATTATGTTAGGATTTTGAAGTAGCATTTATCTTAAAGGGATAGTTTGGATTTTTTGAAGTGGGGTTGAATGAGGTACTTATCCATCGTCAGGGCATCACCTACAGGACATGGCGGTTGTCACGGCCCCAGTTTGGAGAAGCAGACAGGAGTACCAGCAGGAAGCTAAATAATGTAGTACTGCTGTGGACGCGGGGGAAGCTAAATGTATTTTACACTCCAAAAAAATAAATAAATCCATATCAATTTAAGTGTACACTATAGTAAGAATATTTTCCCCGCTTTACCTTGCCATCAGACAGCTTTACAGTCTATGTTTCCCACGGGGGACTGAAGCCGTTATCCATGCTCTCTTAAAAGCCAACAAAACACAAATGTTACCAGCTAGTTGCTGGTCTACCGCAGACTCCATTGTTTATTTTTTGTTTTTTTGTAACTGTATGACTTTGGGTAAATTCGAACTAAGCCTTTAAAACGGTCACACCATAACACAAACTAACTAACCGACTGAGGCAGCGGCAGACGAGCAACTCCTGTGTTCTGCAAGGTAAAAAGACATGTTTCGATGGGGAATAGTGGCTTTAAAAATACTTAAAGATATTTGTCTTAAATACGTTTTTCCACCCCCATCCACAGCAGTACATTGCTTTGCTTCCTGCTAGTACTCCTGATTAGTTCTCCAAACTAGGCCGTGCTGACCTCCTTTTACTGTATGGGAAAGTACCTTATACGACCCCACTTCAAAATATCCGAACTGTCCCTTTATTGATTAAAAGACTCAAATGCCATAACTCCTGAAAAAAAGCTAAGATTATCTCAAAATAACTAATTTGTCTAATTTTGCAAGAGTTCAACACAATCATTTCTGCATGATCATACTGTACATACATACATCACATTCAAACAACTAGTGTTATACAATTTAAAAAATGCCCCATCTTCTCTAATATTGTAGTGTGGTGAGACTGGGTTTACAAGATGTCTACTGTACGTCTACCTGTCATTAGTTCCCCTTGTAAAATTATCCAGCAATTCAAGAAAGATTAGATGAAAATCTCAAAAAAACATTTTCTGCAGCATATTTTTTGTTTTCTTTTTTTTTTAATCTTGCAAAAATGTTGTGACCCCCTCCGATTTATCTTGTGACCTTTAAGGATCCCGACCCCCAGGTTAGGAAAACACTGATGTCTTTTTCTATTATTAAACGCTACATTACATAGTAAACTCATTCTTTTTAACTCAGCATGATTTCTCTTCAGGTTTGCTGTCCACATGTGGGTATGCAGTTTATGCCCAGTATGTCTCAGTAGAATACTTCAACCCAGAATTTGATGGACTGAAGTAAGTTGACAGGCTTAAATGTAGTAATGTAACCCGTTTCAGAAAGAATAAAAGCAAATATATTTAAATGTTCTTCTCACGGTCTCTCTGTTTCAACAACGACAGGTATGACCTGGGCACCCCGATGTTCCTCGGCTGGGTGGGCTCGGTCTTTCACATGACTGGTGGTTTCTTCTACCTGTGGTCAGTGTGCACGCCGCTCTGCAGAGGAGAGGCAACGTGAGTACAGACACGTGTTGTTGTTGTAACATTTCTGTGAATAAATAACTCCTTTTCTCCACTTCCTCAATAAATACCAGGCTTACGTGTGCTCAAGTGGAATGACTCATCCAAAATTGCACGAGGCTGTGTTAGCACAGAGCAGGTTAAAGGGGGGAGTGTGCAGATGTGCACTCTGGGAACTCTCCCTCCCACCATGTAAGATCACCCTGAAGCCATTTGTGTAAACAAGCAGGGGATGAAAGGTGTTTGCAGGCTTTCCTTGTTAAATGGGTAGGAAAAACTGCATCAATTACAACAATGGCAGGAGCTTCGAGAGCATAAATCTACACCAAGGCTGAATACTCTTACACTCAAGATTTCATGTAAAGTTAATGAGACATCCTGCTGCTTAAAGAGGCGCAAACATGACCTGTGATAATACATAATACAATACAAAGTAAACTCCTCTGCTCTGAACTCTTCTCTCAGCTTCATGATTTCCTAAGTGTTTATTTTTTTGACTGATACATTTGCTTGGTTCTGGAGAGCCATTAAATACACTGTAAATACAATAGCTGTGATGTAGGTCTTGCATATGTGAAAGGGAATATACCATAGAGGTCACAGGTCACGTCATCTGGGTTTTTTTCTGGGATTTGCTAGGTGGTTGTCTGTGTTTTTGGGGGGGTTTAGCAACCTGGGGGAAATGTGTAAGACAGTAGTGCTTTGAGCCAAGTGTGGAGTGGGCTTTGACGCAGCATTTCTGTGTGTTGGGACAAATGCCAACAAACATACTGAAACAGTTGACTGAACAAATGAAATGTGAAAAATCCAAATATTTAAAAAACGTTTTGGTGCATTGGGAGAAGTTACACTCATGGCCTGAGTATGACTAACATCTTGGCTACAGCTCTGCCTACATGGAGTGATTCAAATGGCCACAGCTTCTCATTTATAACAAAAAATGAAGTAAGTAAGAGGGGGATCAGTAGCCTTGTTATGCTCGACAGTAAAGTATTCCTCTCTACAGGGTAATTACCGTCCAGGCACTACCAGACCCCGAGCAAAACAAGTCCACCACAGCTCTGTCCACTGTGTCCGAGATCACCTCCAAGACCAAAGTGTCCTCCGTGTCCGAGCTGTCGTCCAAGTCGGAGAGCTCAGACCTGTCCGGCATTTCCTCGAGATCAGGACGCACATCCAAATCTGGACGCACAGCCAAGTCAGAGCAGTCATCGAAGACTGGGCGAAGCAGCAGGTCCGCAGGGTCTTCTGGGTCAGCAGGGTCTGCGGGGTCCAGGTCAGGATCGGGGTCGGAGTTCGGCGTCTCATCGATGTCCAGCGTATCAACTTTGTCTGAGTCGAGGAGCAGCGGCAGCAGCCGGACAGTATCATCGCTGTCAGGCAGCTCAAGCAGTGAGACTACACAGTTCATCAGAAGCTCTAATATTTGAGTAAATGTCATATGGAAGCCCTGTGAGTCAAGGGAAATATAATAATTCTGCTGATCCATTTTCTAAAACTAATCTAAATTGGTTTCTCTCCTGCATTTATAACTTAAGAACAGGTGAAAAAAATGTTTATTTAACAGTGGAATTTTGTTTTTGTGCCACAGTAGGCTCGTGCACCACTACCCCGGGTTCTAAATATGACTAAAAGCATTCCTGTTTTCTAGCAAAAAAGAAAGACATGACAGTAATGTTACATAAGATGCTAACACACAATATATGCACCTTAGTTTTTAAGAGTGCTTGGAGAGATTAAAACTCACCAGGAAGAACACATGAATGTCTTTAGTACTATTCAGAACATCAGCCTCTTGTGTGGCCTTAATGGAAGAAAAAAAATAATGATCCACCTGCCAACCCCCCCCCCCCCCCCCCCCCCCCCACATGTTTTCACAGATTCATTTATTTTTAAGGAACTTAGAAAGCTTAGAAACACTTTTTTCACCTCTTCCTAAGTCATAAACACGGGATATAAAAAGCCTCTCAGGGCTTCCGTAGAGCGATTATGTGATGGACAAATATTAATAAATGTGACATACAGATGATTCGATTCAATTCATGAATCTGTGGTGAAAGCAAATTCAGCGATGTGTTTTTTGTATTAAACATTGTGTGATCAATCTTGGTTTCTGACTTGATTAGTGCGGTCTGTAGTTCATGTTTGTCATCTATACCGTGTCACAACTAGACACAATATATACTGTATATACACTGTATTCATTCAATACAACACGTAACGGAGGCACACATCCCTTTCTAATAGAGCAGGCACCCTTTGTGTAGACATTTAACACGGCAAATAAAACTCCACCAGGCGGTTTGGTTGACAGTAAACACTACTTTGCTGCTACTCAAACCTTCACACAAATACATAAGCAGCCGCAGTAAGAAGACTGCATCTACAGTTTTAATGTAAAGCCAAACCCTTGTGGATTTTATTTACTTGAATAATTGGTGGACTACTTCCTTTACAAGGTAGGGAGGCCTGCACATCTGGCATTATCGGTTCTACTTTTCATCATCTACGATGTCGAAACGTCTTAGTAACTGTATGTACTGAAGTGAAGGCTGTTGTATTTACCAGACTGAAGGCATGTGGAGGAGACTGGCTCAGATCCTGGGCCTGCTGCTCTGCGTACTGGGCTGGGGCTTTGTGGGCTGCACCCTCGCTATGGACCACTGGAGGTAGGCGAATAAGAGTTAGAAGAAACAAATAGCTGATGCGCTTTGTTAATTGCGGGGAGCGTCTCGTCTGAAGATAATAGCTTAAATACAATTTGAAAAAAGAATCCTGGAAATGTCACGAAAACTACTAACCTGAGAACTATCATCAAAAGTGAATTTATCTGAATTGTCAACCAGTTTGTGTAAATGTGAATTGATCAGACTGTTTTTTTGTCTGTTTTTTTTATTTGTCCTATGCATGCAATTAATGTCAATTCATTTCAAGAATTAAAACTAGGTTTGAGAGTTGAACCGTCTCTGAGTTTAAGCATATTTCACCATCTTTGATTTTGAAATTTACAAAGCAAACTCATGATAATTGTTGAAAGTTACAATTTTAGGAGGGATAATAGATACAAATGACGCTGAAAACAATGTACAAAATTGCTCACATTTTTATAAATACATTATTTTTATAAAAACAATGTCATAAATATATAAATTAATATAAATAAGTTTTTTGTTTGTATAAAGTTTTATCAATTATATTCCATAGTAAATTGAAATACTGTCATTTTAAGTTTGCTTTTGTAATTTTTGCTGAAAACAAAAAATTAATAGTCATGTGTTTTTGGAAAATATGCTCATCTTTTATCCCAAATTTATTTGTCCAATTATTAATAGACCAAAAATAAATTTCAATGTGCAATTAAAAGGGCACTAAAAAGATTTTACACATCTGCAAACACAACAAAATAACCCTGATGATGTTTAAATAAATATTATTTTCTTTGCAGAAAGTCTGTGTTACAAACTGGAGGTGTGGCGTTTAAAAGATGAGGGCAGGGAGGGTCTCATGGCCGATGCCGTGGAGTTGCATTATGGGAAATGTACAATATTAAACCATTAGACTGCCCCTTTAAGGTGCTGAATATATTTGTCTATATATTGTTTGACAGTGTATCTTTGTAGTTGTGGTAGTACTATATGCTGATGACACTGCTGCTCATTAGTGCCAAAACTCTTTTATTCACTGTATGCGCTTTCTCACTGGAGGGTGGCCCAGCTGGGGGGTCAGGGGGGCTCCTCTGTGGTGGTGACAGCTTGGTTCTGGTCTGACCTGTGGAAGGACTGCTATGAAGACTCCACCTCTCTGGTGAACTGTGTAGACTTCCGCGTGCTGTGGACAGTCAAAAGTGGGTACATTGACAAATAACCACCGATTACCTTTGAGTCTCTTAACACAGTGCTCACAGAATGCACGTTAGAAGTCATACAGATTATTTCACCATGAATAAATGAATTCATGACGCAGATGTGCGTGTCTGTCACCAGCATACATCCAGGCAGTCAGGGGGCTCCTGATGATTGGCCTATGCCTCAGCTTCATTGGCACAGTGCTCACTTTTTTCGGAATGGAGTGCACACACATTGGTGGAGACCAGAGAAGTAACGACAGGATGTTAATAACAGCGTCTGCTTTCCATCTGCTCGGCTGTGAGTACCATTTGTTTGCATTGACCAAGCCCTTAGCTGAAAGCAGGAACATCTAACTGGTTGGTCTTGTTTTTCCCCCTCATGCAGGCGTATCAGACGTGGCTGCTTATTGTTTATACATAAACAGAGTGTCTGCAGCTTTTTTACACAGCAAAGCAGATCCATCAAAAGTGAGGTAATGTGTGGCCTCTGAATCACTCTCATAATTCAGGTGAACGTGAGTTAACGCAAGATATTTTACTCCTCAGATATGAAATTGGAGCCCCCCTATACCTTGGCCTGGTGGGGAGTTTCCTCAGTCTGCTTGGCTGTACAGTTCACTGTGTAACTGCATGCAGAGCTAACCACCCAAAAAGGTGTGTTAACATTTATTATTAACTATTTTATAATAATTTAACTTAATCATTTCACCTCCCTATAAAGAGCCTGCAGATTTGAAACTATAAGTTGTTATTTCCACGAGGGCTGAAGTACCAACAAAACAAAACTCACTAATGTATACTGTTACTGTTGTTTCTGACTGGACACTTTCTCTGCAGCAGACATCCCATGGTTCCCTTCATCAGTGAAAGAGGAGAACACATCTGTGGAGCATCAAAAAGGTCTAATGTCCTCAGAAACGCCTCCCCCTACAATATGGCTTCTGTTTTGGTTGTGTAATACTACAGATTTATTTCAACTGTCCAGTTCAGGATGCAACATACAACAACATGAAGCTGTAGCCAGGATTTCACAATAGAGGTCCATAAAATTCTAAACTAATCTATAATAAATAAATGAATACACTTATTTAATTACCTGATAATAACATGTTTTCTCTAAAATCAAAAATGTGTAAACGATACCAGATTATGCTTTCAAAACACTATGTATAATCTGTCTCTCATTGTAGAAAGCATACTGCCCCTAAAATTCCCAAATGACCAGAAACAATACTGAGAACATGACCGTGGTGTCCTCTGGCCCAGCATATAATGTCAAGTGTGTGACTACTGTTTTATTAAATTTACAATATTATTCCTAAAATATTAGCCTACCAAATGAGGTATGCATATACACAAATAAAGAATGAAAAGGGTGTTTTTGGTTCTGGAAACATTTCTTTGTCTGTACATGATTTTCTTTTTGGCAAACAAAAGTAATATATAGTTGTTCATGCATCGCCCGTACAACACATAAAACATGAAATATTTGCTTATTTTGGCTTATTTATGCTTAACAGTCAATTCTGTATTTGGTCACCTTTGAACAAAACCAGTTTGTGGCTAAGGGAAGGATTTCTACTTCAAAAGCCTTCTACATTTTGAGTTTAAACAAGGTCAAAAAATAAGAAAAGGTACTTGAAGAGAGGAAAAAGAAGTTAAACGAAACACTGGGGTTAACTACTCTGGTAGCGTGATCCGGCAAGACGTAATCCTTTGCCTGAGTTCTGGGAACGTGAAGGATGCTTACAAGGCAAAACCGTGGAAAAGATAAGACGACACAACACTGCTGGTCCGACACTCCAGCGATGAGTGAGCGCTCAGTCTTGTTTCCCACGGTGAGGAGTTTGGACGTCAACACATCTCTATAGTTTTTCATCTCTACAGCCTGAGGACCAGCACTCACCATGAAGTACAGGACGATGGTGATGTACATGGAGATCGGCTGCTTCGTGTCCTGCCTGTGTGGCTGGATCCTGGTGTGTTCCACTCTTCCCACAGAGTACTGGACTTTCTCGGAGGTGGGCAGCATCGTGCTGACAACCTCCAACTACTACTCCAACCTGTGGAAGGACTGCATCTCAGACACCACGGGGGTGTCCGACTGCAAGGACTACCCTTCCATGCTGGCCCTGCCTGGTAGGATACTCATTTTTTTACATTATAAAGAGGCATGGAAGCCTTTTTCAGACAGTAAAAGAAGAAAATAAGATGAAAACTTTTCTATAATTTTCATCCAATCACTTAATGAATTTGGCCTCAGTCATTTCCTGTTTAGATCACACAGGAGTAATGAATATATGAATAAGGGCTTTAAATGCTCTAGTGATACATTTAACACGCACATTTTGTTCATTAATTAAAAACATTTTAAAAGCTAGATTTCAGTTTCACCTGTTTTCTTTCAGCGTACTTACACGCATGCAGAGCGCTCGCTGTCTCTGCCGTCATCACTGGTTTCTTTGGAGGCGTCCTCACGCTCATAGGGATGAAATGCACTAAAATAGGTGGATCAGAGATTGCTAATGCGAGGGTGACCTTCGCAGGCGGTATAACCTACCTGGTTTCAGGTAAGAAAAAATATATTTGATATTGTTTTGAGCATTAAACTGCACACAGGATGTTTAAAGTAAGCTATATTCTCTGATAGGATTCTGTGGTATGATCACATACTCATGGTGGGCCAACAGAATTGTAACACAATTCTTGGATTCAAACTTCAGGGCACAGAAGTGAGTACTTTTGAAGCAGTATGATTATTATTACAAGGTCTCTAGAAATGATATTTAGAATTAGGGATAAAGCAGTTCACATAAACACCCATAACTCTTGATATACCTCAAAACTTGCTGTTCAGATTTGAAATTGGAGCTGCCGTTTTCATTGGCTGGGGAGGCTCAGTTCTTCTCCTCTCTGGAGCGACAGTGATGACTTACTTCTCTGGAAAAGAAGGTCTACCAAGGTAAATAGAAAACCTCTCATATTTCACTTTAATAGTTCTATTGTCTTTATTATCTATATTTATGACCAGGACTATCTGTATTGTGGACCGTATCAAAGCCAAAGCTGTTTGAATGATGTCAACAGATCTCCAGAAAGGCCACGGAGACCGGCGACTTACGCCACTGCCCGGACCAGACGGACCTACATGCTGCCAGCCGCGTCGTCCAGAGTGACTGTGCGGCCGCCGCTGTTCTATGAAGGCAGGAAGAGCCGAGCAACCAGTGCAACCAGAGCAACAACGAAGACCAGCGGGACCTTCAACAGGGACAGCTTCGTCTAACCCAGAGGGAAACTCTGAGCTAAGAAAGAGACTTAAAAGACTTGATGAGAAGATCAATACCACTCTAGTGTCTGTATGTTCAACATTAAGCTAGAGCCAGCATTCAGTTAGCTTAGCTTAGCATAAAGAGTGAAAGCAGGGAGAAAATGCTAGCCTGGCTCTGTCAAAGGGTAACAAAATCTGACCACTTGCGCCTCTAAAGCTCACTAATAACTAACACATTATATCTTGTTTGTTTAACTTCAGACAGAGCCAGGCTAGCTGTTTACCCCTATGTCCAGTCTTTATGCTAAGCTACGCTAACCAGCTACGGGCTTCAGCTTTATATTTCACGCACAAACACGTGTAGTATCAATTTCCTTGTCTCACTCTGGGCAAGAAAGCGCATAAGCATATTTTCAAAAATGTTGAACTATTTATTAAGGTTTTGCATGGCTGGAAATATGAATTCTGTTACTAAGGTAACTGCAAGGACTACCCTTCCATGCTGGCCCTGCCTGGTAAGATACTCAGAAAACTTCAAAATATGAACATCCCTTTAATTGTTTTAAGTGAAAAGAGGTATGGAAGCCCATTTCCATCAGTTAAAGAAGAAATAAGATGAAAACTTAGCCTTGTGATGAAAAAAAAAAAAGATTGTGCAGGTCATTATAATTCCAAAAGTTATCAAAATAAAGACTTAGTATCTCAAAATACTAAAGTGTGGTAATCCAGATCCTGTCCATCGGCCCTTTGATTCTTTCTCTCCTTATCTGCCTGCTTGGTTCTACTGAAACCGGCTGAAAAGTTCAGTATAAATGAGAAACATTGCTCACATAGCACTCTCTTCCAGCCTAGATGGCATCATAACAAGAGTTCTCCATGATTTATTCACCACGCCCTAACCTTCCTCGCTGTCTTACCTTCATCAGGTATGTGTCTTAGGTTGTTGTCACTTTCCTTATATACATTACTGATCAGTAGTGTGACTTATAGATCACCAGAGATACTATGTAAACCAAATAATCAATTTTAATCAAATCATTTTTACTTTTTTTATTTTGTTAAAAGTTTAAAAGAAATGTTTTTAACACTTCAGAAAGTATATCTAATGGTTAGGAAAAAGTATTTAGCTTCCCTTTTAGCTTTCTTTTTTCTGTCAATTTTCTTAGTGGCTTCATACTGTATACAGAGTTGTTCTGCACCTGAACTTCTTCCGAGTCGCCAGAAGATGGCACTCAAAATCAGACAATGGTGAGGTTGTTTTGTGAACTTAGTATCTATGGCGTCTACACGTCACATTAGTGATCACTGTTTCAACCCCAGATTCCATCCTGATGAAGGAAAGAAAGCTGAAAATAGTTTGGTAAATGAAGCATGGTGTACAGGAGAAGAGTTGTGCAACATGATTCCTTGCCCTCTGCACAAGAGCCACGATGATATTCAAGGAGGCCAACGTGGTCAGAGCAGGAAGCCGTCACAGCTGTCACCCCCCATAAAAACACAGTCGCTCGTATTACAAATGTGTTTCATGGCCGAGTCAGCCAGTCAGAATGAAGCACTGACATTGAGGCTTTTATGTTTGCTGATAGTTACCATTTATTTGTCACACTATTTCTGGATCATTATAATGTATATGTATTAATATGAAAACTGCACTTTAATGTTGTAGTTGTTCGAGGTGCTGCTAATCTTAAATACGTCATGTTCTGTTGGGTAGTTTTATCATCTGATATAACTGATCACATGTTTTGTATGTTACATCTTGAATCTGAAAAGTAGCTAGTAGGTATAGCCGTTATTCTCCCTTAACATTACATTCTAAATGATAATGGGACAAATTTGTAATACATCAGTTTTGGTTGTTGTGCTTGTTTGAAGAGAGAAAAGACCTTCAAGACATGTGCCCAGATTGTTTCACATAACAGTTAGACACTCATGTATTCTACAAAGAAATCTTTTATTGCTCGTTTAAATATTTTCTATACAAAAAAAAAAAAAAAAAAATCACATTTCATTGCTCTATTTGACACGTGAAGGAATTATAAAATTTGATGTACAAAATGTAACACAAACTACATACAGCATCTCATTCGGAGTGTGGGTTATATTTCAGTAAATATACCAAACAGGGGGAAAAAAAAGTCTGATTAAAAGTTGAACACTGAAAAGGTCTAAGGCAAGCAAAGAATTGGCACGAGGCATAAGGTGAGAGTGAAAATGTCAATCAAAGCTGTAATCTTATTTATCTCTAATATGTGTACTAGATAGTCTTTTCTATACAAATGTCTGAATACAAAGTCCCTTTAAGTATTACCCTCTCTCTATTATAGCTTCCATAGAATAACAGTATAATATATGGCTATTTGGCATGGACTGTAGGTGTCGGAGGAGTTCACTGAGGTCTTTGTGTCTGTGCTTGGCGTAGAGCTACATCACCTGATCAGCTGTAGTGTTTATTGTATTTATTGCTAATGTCCTCGGAGTCACTGATGTCACTGAGGGAGCACAGGCTGCTCTTCAGCGTGCTTCCTGTTCCAGCTTCAGTCAGACCTGCCGAGCAAAAGAGAGCCGTATTTACTTTGCTGCTTTACAGACAGGACAAGCCCAAAATAATAATAATCATTGCAGCTTATTATTTAACAAACGCACATAAATACATACATATCCTGCTTGAAGATCATCGGATGTTAAAAGGTATTATATGTAACATTTTTGCATTAAATGTCTAAAAACGACTAGACCTATGTTGTATATTTTGTTGAGTTGTTTACTTGCATTGAAAACGTAGAGAAATCTGTAATTTTATTCAAGGTACCGGTGTGTTTCATCTAGTCTCCTGTGACGTCGTATTCCCTTTGTACATGCGTCACTGCTGTGGTTGTCTGCTAGAAGCTGTCATCAATTGACTTTTTATCCAGGTTCAAGCCACATTTTTATGGTACACTTTTTAGACATTGGTTGATTTTAACTCCCTAGCAGATCCCTAGCAGTAGTAAATTATATAAAATTATTTCTTGGACTGACCTGATTTGGGAGGCTTTCCTGTGGAGGTTCCCCAGACACTGGTGCTGGGTGAGTCCAGGCTCTTCCTCGTTGGTCCAGAGCCCTGAGCAGGTTTAGACATTTCCAGTCTGTCCTCTAAGGAGGATCCCAGCCACTCGCTGCTCTCCTCTAGATCTGTGTACTGTCACCACACACACATTATTCATACCTTCCAGTGCGAACTGCTAGAGGCGGACACTGCTTTTCACTACATAATAATAACAATACACATCATAGAGTGAATCTCACCGTGAGTTCCTGAACCTCGTCCTTCCTCTCTGGTAAGATGCTGACGCCCCCTGCTGGTTTCTTTATCGACCTTTCCGCAAACTGCTTCTCCATTTTTCTGGCCAGGTCATTGATTTTGTTCTCTAAAAGAAACAGACAATTCATTCATAAAATTGGTGCTTTTTCCAATTTAAACTCCAGCTTTGATCCCAGGCTGACATTTGTTAAGCTTGCTTTGATCTGAAATGATCTGAGCTGACAACAGCTGATGTTGTCACTTTGTTGTGTGAGCCTGTGATGAGACGAACCCCTGTATATCAGAATCAGAAATCCTTTATTCGTCCCAGTCGGGAAATTTACAGCGCTACAACAGCAGAGGGACAGTGCAGATAAAGAGGCAAATACAAAATAAGTATAAGTAAGAAGAATCTGCTCAACCTGCAAGATTGCCTAAAACTAACATAGCAGTATTGCAGGGTAGTTTTGCTGTAACAACATTTATGATATGATAAAAATACTACATCATTTATTGCAGCCAATGTTTTCAATTGTCATTTCATACATTGTTATTATAAGAATATTGATAACAGGAATGTTTTGGTCAGATTCTGGAAAATATCAAACAGGAATAATAGAACTTCATATGTTCCCTGAACAAGCCTGGGAAACTCTCTTTAGCTTAGCATCATTGGTAAAATTTTGTTTATTTCCTGAATTCTGAAGAACCAGTAAAATAAACTCAATCCTGTGGGTCAATACGGTCTCATATATCTAGGTGCTCATCTCAACATTTAAGGCTCACCATGTGTCAAAAGAAGACTTTTTATGACCTTAAAAGTGTTGAAAATGACATTGAAAATGTTTAAAACTATTTTAGGATTTCCTGGAACCCTGAATGCATGTACATGACCTGTCTGACTAATCAGGACAAACACATTGTATCCCTTTAATGACTGAATACACCTAATTCTTTTGCTGGTTCGAGCATGAACTTACCTTTGCCGACGTTTCTCTTGTCCACGTTGCCGTTCTGGTCTTTGAAATTCTGGAGACGTTTTGGGTCAATCTCCTGCAGCTCGCTGACCTCTGACCACTCGTCCTCCTCATCGCTCTCCATCTTTGTGACTGCGGTCTTGGTCACACAGCCCACTGACCCCCTGGCCTGCTGGGGGTTGGAGGAGAATGAGTGCCTGGCTGGAGCCTGACTGGCCTGGACTGGACCGGCTTTGCTTGCTCTGATCTGGACCTGGTTTAGTCTGGGCTGTGGTGATTTGCCCCTCTGCTGTTTTGGGGGCTGTTCCTCCTCCATGTCCGTGTCCTCTTCTTCAGATTCCTCGTCTGAACTGAAAGGAGGGGTCCTCAAGAATCACAGAAACAAATCATTCAACCTTTTTGTTTTTCTCAAAGCTATATAAAATATTAACCATTTAAGATTTTGTCAGACCTAATTCATCACCAGCGCCTGGCAACATATGTTTTCTATAGACCTTTATTATGACTACACAATATCATTATTTCTTACTCTCCAGCAGCCTGCTGCACCAGCTGCACACATGAGCTTGAGTGTTAACACTTAATGCTACGTATAAGTAGTTAGTTAGTTTTACACTAAACTTACATCCCTGTCCAGTTGCACCGTCCCTTCTTAGGCTATGACTAACTAAGTTGACTTACAATTTACTTTTTTCTTTTATAAATACTAAAAGTACTGTATGCAATCACATGTGAATGTATGAATGATCTTCATGCTATTGCTTCTGTTGTACTCTGATGTGTTTTACTGAGGTGAGGATAAATGTATCACATATGTATACACAGTACAGTGACTGCAAAAAGTCAAACAAAAAAACAAAAGTCTTTGTAATACTTAACAGTTGCATGTTTCTGTTACAAATAACCACGTGGTTATACTTCCCCTATCAAGTACATGCAGCATAAAAAACATATTGTGCTGTCTTTTAATCCAAATAACGGTTACTGTACAGCACAACACTACAATGGTGTATTAGGGCCATTACAAGTATAATAAATTACGGAGCAGGATATGTATATTTGTGAGCGAAAGATAAAAAAAAAAAACTTTGAATATTCTCATTATTGTTATTGATTATGGTCAGAAATATGCAAGAAACAAAAAGAGAAAAAAAATCAGAAAAATCTTGTTTTTTTTTTGTCACGGAACCACATCGCTGTGGCAATGTCTCTTTAAAGGTACACTTATGATATTATGGTGATAATGGGCTAAAATCACAAGTATTTCCTTATAGCTAAAGATGATTGCAAAGTATAATTTCAAGTCATCCACTGTGTCTGTGGAAAATTATTTATTATTATATAAAATTCTTTGAGACTTTACATGTCAGAGAATTCAGATTCTCTTGCAAATTTCTGACTTTATAATCTCAGAGAATATTCAAATATTGTTCCTCGTAAATTCACGACTCATTCATTTTTCTTTTTTTTACCTACAATGGCCATAACGCCGTCGTACAATAATAGTTGCTGCTGGTGTAAATATCGAAGAGTTCTATCTTAACTTGTTTCTTACTTGTTTGGTGCAACCTCAGATGCTTCTGCTTTGCACCTTTGTCTCAACACTGCCAAATACAAACATGATTGTGTTGCGGTTTAGTTGTATTTACATCTGCAATACATGTCTTCGCTATCCTATTGTTATTTCATCATCCAGGACATATGCGAATACCAATCTTTCATTAATGGAGAACTACAAGAAGCCATTTCATGTTACACACAGCTTTTCATTACTTGGATGTGAAGGTCCTCAGGGCGGTCTTGGTGTTGGGTGTAGATGTCTTGGGTTGGGTGGTGGTCTTGGTCCTTGGTGCCGGCTGGGGGGTCTTTGGCTGTTTGACTGCAGGTCCAGAGATCACCTGGGTCGCTCTGGAGGGCAGGCTGCTGGATCGAGGCCGGATCTGCAACACTGCATGCAGACAAAAACAGATCATATAAAAACACAATTAGCAGTCGCTGACGGTGTGTCAGAGCTCAAGTCAGCTTATGCAAAAGCTTTCACAGATTACACTGACAGTGTTGGATGCAGTGAAAACCGCTAGTGCTAAAGTGGGTGACAACGAGAAGTAGTACAGTAGTAAGAACTTAAGAGAGGATCTCATGTGCCGAGAGGCTTTTTGATGACTCACCCTGAACAGATTGTCTGGATCTGGTCTGTGACTCAGGAGCAGGGTCGCTGCCTCTCCTCTGACCGCCCAGCTTCTGCTCCACAGTGCTGGCTATCTCCTCCCGGTGGCGCCAGTACTGAGGCATCCCCTTCGCAATGCTCTCCCGCTTTGAATGCACCTTGGCCAGGATGGAACTGAGCTCTTTGTCCTTCAGCCCACTCTGATCCTGAGAAGAGGTAGAGGAACTGATGAGCAACGTTATCAAAAAACAGGTAGAGTAAAAGAAGATTGTATGTTGTACAATAAGTTTTAATACGCTTAAATGTCCGTGTCAAAGAAGTGCCATAAAATGATATATTGATATTAGTTTTTATTGAGAACATCAGTCTTGATCACAACTACCAAATATTCATTCATTTTCAGAATATTAACCCTTTGAATGCCAGTTCGTTTACACAATTACACTGTTGTTATGAGAGAGAAAAATCTAACAAAAATATAATTACTTTGTATAATAAATGCTAGAGGGATGTTTTCCTCAGTATCAGCAACAGCAATGGGGAAAACTTAAGAAAATGGCTAAATCCGGTGGAAAATATAAAAAATTTAAATTCTGCAGCCAGGGCTCTAGATTCAAAGCCCAATATAATAAAAGATTTTATGCTGCAATAGCCTGGGCTCCTTGTGCCTTGTGGTTTTAATGGGGACATTTTTGTCCTTAAGGGTCGAACTGTCTGTATTGTGGTTTATAGTTTATTATAAACTTATTATTATAGGAGCTACGGTTGAACTATCCAAAATATAAAAATAAAAATCATCTCACACCCCGTACCAAAATGTATGCCATATGCATTAACACAGCCAAAATAATCAAACATTTAAAATCAAAAAGCCAAAAATGGACCCAGTGATGCACAAGTGTTATGCTTCCTGAACTTTACTTAAACGTGTGAACTTACAGGCTTGACTCCCAGGCTCTCCAGCTTCTCAATAACGGCCTGCTCCAGATCTGGCCGCATCGCTTTCTTCATGTTGGGGTTCCTTTTAAGAACGCTGGTGGTCACCCTCGGTTTCTTCTCCGGTACAGGCTCGGGCTTCTTCTCCACTGGCCTCCTCTCAGAGAAGCTGCTCAAGTCTGTAAAAGAAAGCTCACTTAAAATCATCCATTAACAGATAATCAGGCTCCAATTACAGGCGGCACAGGCAAAAAAGGAGAAAAAAAAAATGAGCATGCATTTGCCAACTTTCACAGCTAGCTCCATGCCAAATGTTCAGTTGGGTAGATGGTTGTGACTGCAGTGGGGCAGGCAGAAGAGGAGAATGTCTACACTTTTGATTTGCCACAAACAAGGCAACAAGATGACGGATGGATGTAATGATCGGCAATGCTGAGCAAGCGTCAACGACTGCCACAGACAATGAGCTTGCTTTCCAAAAAGTGTGGACTGAGACGATCTCAGCCCACAACAGACTGATGCATCCATGCAGACAGCATGCAGTCGACTGGCTCTGTCGCTTCTGTCGCCTGTTTTACCTTTCTCCTCTTCTGACAGCTCCTGTATAGGATCCAGTTTAGGAGCAGAGACTGGCTCTTCTAATTGGACAGCACATGAGGTCGAAGTCGTTAAAAAAGGCAAGGAGTCGCATAAAATATGTTTTTTTTAAAAAGAAAAGGGGGAGGTACTAATGTGGTTTGCTATCTGAAAACAGCATTATGGAAATCCTTCATGCATGAAAGCACATGCTCAGTGTCTCTGGTTGTGACAATGTTTATATGTTAATTTTCTCATGACAGCTGGCTTACACCAACTAACTTACCCAGTACAACTCTCTTTGGTTTAGGGTCCGGAGCTGGTGCACTGACGATGACTGAAAAACAGAGACTACGATGAAGCATTAAGATCATACAAGCAGCTTCATTCAGGGAAAACTTTTCTGATTCAAAAGTAAAAAAGGAATCCATACCTGGTACTTCCACTATTTTGGTGGGTGGATTTGAGGAAATATTCCTGATCTGTAAATTGTAAAAATGAGCACTTGTTACACCTCATGGATAAAAAAAAAAAAAAAAAAGTGCCAAAATGTCCCTTTTGGCAGCGTGTTCTAGCTATAATCCTTAAGATCTGTGTTAAATTACTGCTAACCAAACATTTCTGACTCTGAATCACAATGAAAGCATTCAACTGGTGATTTATGTGCCCCTCCGAGTGCCCTCAATTGACATTTCCCTCAATGAGGCTGTGGATACTGGAGCCTATCTGAGCGTGAACAATTATTTAGCACTCCACCCTTGTTGTTTGTTTTTCTGTGTGAATGTATATCGATGGCTGTCTCAAGGGAAGTGTTTCCGACCTGTGTGTAGCTGTCCCTTGGTTGTGTTTTTGTATTTACTTGTTCTAAGAGTTAATTAAGAAAACAAACAAACGAGCAAAGACATTCAACTGGCAAGACGTGGGCTGGCTTTTATTGTGAAACAGCCACAGGAAATGCAATATGTTAATCACACTTCAACTCCTCAGCATGGTGGGAAACTACTTTTAGCGTTCCCTGCATTTGTGTGGAAAATTACCCTCGCTGTATTGCAGCATGAAATCAGATGTTGCTTCATGGCATAATGGAAAAAAGCCAATTATTGACTGAGTTCTTTATTGAAACAATGCAAGTTTGTAAACACATACACCAGCTGCTCTTCTGTTTCTGACAAACCAGGCTCAAGGAGAAGTCTGGGACCTGTAGTATTAAACCGCCCTTGTTGTTACCACTAGCAACCATGGGAAAATGTGGAGCAATTCCAGGAAAAGCTTCCTGTCAAACATACAGTATCATCATGTCTCAATACAACACAATCTGAGCCCCGTGTAGCAAATAGAGGATATCCTGAACAAGGGCTGACCCTGCGCCTCACTTCCTCCACCGACATAATCACACTGTGCGGGCGGTGATGGCTGTGTGAGTGTGATTCAGCGCTAACCTGATCCCTCTGAGCCTTGATGGTTTGCTCCTTCTCCTGCAGCCTCCTCCCCAGATCCTGCTGCAGCCTCTGGCGGCTCTCCTGGTGCTCGGACACAGATGACTGCATTCTGCTCAGCTCGTTCAGCAACTGGAAAGTGACGGGAACAAGATACATTTTACAGCTTCCAACTCAAGCTTGTGAAATATTTCACCTAGAGTTGTTTAATGCCATAACAATACAGACAAATAATAAAACATACCTGGTTCTTTTCAGACTCGTGTTGGGCCTTTATTTCCTGCAGCTTGGATCCCCACTTTTTATCCTAGAAGAGAATATGTTTGGCATCAAAACAGCTTAATTCAGGTCCAAGTCTTAAAGCCTTAGCTCCACTCTTCACTGACCTGTTTCTTCATTTGCTGTTCCAGCTTTTGCATGGCTTGTATCTGCATCTCTCTGTAGTTGTCCAGATCTCTCTCTGGCTGCGAGTGAACAGGGCTGGCTTGTTTTTCATGCTTGGCTGTCTGATTCTGATTTACTTCCTGTGAATGAAAGAAACATGTGAAATACCAAAAACGGCTACGAATAAAAAATAATAATCCTGAAGACCAAATAAACACTATAAAGAAACTACTGAAGGGATTATCCAAGTATCCTTTTCGTACATTGAGAGCCTGAATATTTCGGGTGTAAAGGAATTCCATCTCCCTGCGCATGCCATCCCGGCTGTCTTCTATCTTTCTGTCCATGCGCGCCATCTCCTCAGCCTTAAAACGCTCCAATTCTCTCAGCAGCTCTTTGTGCATAGACTGTTGCTCTTTTTCCTGGAATCACAACAAAAGAGAAAAGAGCTCAAGTCACTACGAAACCACAAATGCCATTCAGTTTACCATCATATAGGACAGGATAACAGGACGCTGACCACATTTGTAGTCAGTCGTTTCAGATCCAACACAATGGGCTGGTTTTCCTACCTGAGCCATTTTGGCTTGCAAGTCCTGTTGCTGCTGAACAATCTGCTCCTTCAGACTGCTGATCTCCAATTTGAAGCTTTCATTTTGAGATTTCTTCTCACTGTCTGACCGCAATTCTGGAAGGACGTAAAAGACAAAAAATATATATATATATATATATATATATATTGTACAAGAACACAATGTGCGGAAATGTTTCATGTTCACCTGCAAATACATCATCACAAAACTCCTTTAGTTCATGTATCTCTCTCTCTCTCACTCTCTCTCTCTCTCTCTCTGGTCGACTTACCCATCTCGTACTCGCCAGGGTGGCGGCGCTGCATGTGATTCTGGAGAAACGAGGAATTGAGGAAGGATTTATCACAATGGGGACACTAAAAGATAAAAGAAACAAAAAATAAATACATTTAGCCAATGGAACATAATGTTTTGTCAAATGCATTTAGACAAAACATAAGCAGAAGAAGAAAACATTACCAAATCAACAACACATACACAGCATTCAGAGAAGTCAACACAGGGATACTGAGAAACACATTCATCAGTTTGACGGCACATAAGCAGCTTATTGGTATTTGCTGCAAATCCAGAAAACAAAACCAAGAACAGAGACAGTGGTGTGTGTATTTGACACTTGTTTCTGTATTTGGTTTGTTTTCTATGGTTGTATTTTGTTATGCTGCACAGATGTTATCAAAATGCTGGAAACCTTTTCTCCAATGGATTGCATTTTGTCCGTCTGCATGCGTCTTTCCATCTTCAGTTGCAGAATGTTGAGCTCTCAGAGCCGTACTATGAACAATATCCTGTCCAGTCTTAAACTTGAACATACACTGCCTAAACTCCAGCCAGAAGTATTATAAAAGGTCTGGCATCAGTTTCTGTCCTATTTAGAGAGTGAGTTCCCTTCAATTTTTTACAATTTATCTATCCCCCTTACCCTTTTGATTTTTATTCAGTGTTGTTATTTTATGTTTATTTTACATGAAATGCCAATTTACTGAATTAAAGTGGCATTTCACTTGCATTTTGTAATACCTAGCACTATGTTTTTATGTTTCTAATCTTATTTTGGAGTATTGAGTACTATTGTGATTGTACAAAATACTTTTGAAAACCTTCAAAAATATTTAAATATATGTGACAAAGTAGTAGTGTCTATAGCATGTACACTACTTTCTGCTAAAAATCTCGCAATGAGTCACATAAAAAAAAAAATTTAAATAAAAAAGTGTCACTGATGACACAAAATGCTGACGTCCAAAATCTTGTAAACTACCGAGTGTCCCTCATATTTGGGACAAAGCCTAAAGATTAGGCTGCATACAGGAGCATCCACTGACTTCAGGCATGTGTTTCCAAACAGACAGATAGCGTGAGTGATGTTGATTTGCTCCCTGCGGCAGTCGTCACCACACTCCAGCTCACTAACACTGAACTACACGCTACATTAAACTCTGCATCTCATTGTGCCTGTGACTTCATTCAATGTTAAACCTGCTGCTACTGATATCTTGTCACACCATATGGTAGCCAAGATCCAAAAGGCAGCCACATGACATGGAGAACTGTGCCGCCACAATGAGTAGTTCTGTAAGTGATGCAATTACATTTGGTTTGGTTTGGAATAACCTGAAATTGAGAGAGGAATTAAATTAGTCTAGATCCCTGTGTGTGTGTATTTGGTAGAAGTGTGTACCCATGACAGGCAACAAATGCCAAAGGTCCTCAAAGGACACAAACACATAGTCTGTCTATCAATTATTGAGCCACCTCTGTTAGCTGAGCTCCTAGCGCACACCTAGCAACCACATGCTGTCATGACACACTATATGTGTTGCCTTGGAAACCGCGTGGCTAGGTCAGCTACACTTGAAAAATAGAGATTTTTGCTATAAATAACCTAATGGTAAGTGGGCATGTAACAGAGACAATATTTACAGGCAAGTGGATCAAACAGATGAACCAACATATACACAAATGTCTTGAACACTCAGAGGACACAATGATCTACAAGGCCATGTATATATGAGGGTGGGGGAGGTGTCACCTTGATTACTGCTCTTGTCACCCTTTTGTAAGTGGATTAAAAAAAAAACTAATTGCCACCAAATGACACCATCTGTCCAGCAGCTCTTAAACCTTTCTTCCCGTCTCAAAACAAAGCTTATTACAACCATACCAAAACAAGGCAGCCATGACAGTACATAACAACCCTTTCAGAACAGATATATTGTCACCATTTCTCTTTTTTTCCCTCCAAACCCTGATGTGAAATGCACAAAGCCAGAGCTGTGAATAGATCTTGGGAACAATGACAGAGTGGGGGCCGTGAGGAGGGGGAGCAAAGGGGGTGGGGTTGATGGAGCTAGGCAGAGCTGCTTGCCAAACATATGTGAAATGCAAATGGTAACCGATACCCCCCAGAGAGTGAGCGTTTAGCATGTTAGAGGTACCTTATGGCCGCTGATGATTCGAGGGGTGATTAGGGACTGCTGGTTGCGAATAACCTTCTTCCTCTGCTTGAGCTCGGCAGTCAGGGTCGTCATCTTCTCCTCCTGCTTCTTCTGCTGAGCCAGCAGCTGCTCTCGATCCCTGCTGGCGGCCGCCAGCCTCTCCTCCGCCGCTCGCAGGTTGAGGGTGAGAAACTCCTGGCAGTGGAGGAGCCACTCCACTGTGAGCTGGGCCAGCCGCAAGAGCTTGACCAGAGCTGGGTCCACGGGGCTCTGGCACCGCTGACATCGCTCCCCGTCCAAGCTGCAGAATGTAACACCGCTGATGTGCTCCTGAAGGGCGTCCACATCCAGCTGGCTCACCACCAGGTCAATGTCTACGGCGTTGATTCGCCGCCAGTCCACGCTCTCCCTGCGCGGGCGGAACTTGAAAGGAAGGACGGCGGAGGCTCCGCTGGATGGAGTCATGCCGGGTACAGAGTGCTGGCTGAGTGGGGAACTCAGAAGGGATGGGATCCCTGCTGATGAGTGGGTCCCCTGGGTGTCACTGGTGAAGGGATAGTATGCTCCGTCGTGAAATGGCTGAAACCAGGAGCAAAGAGAGATTTTAAATCCTCATTTACAACAGACGCATTATGCAAACCTCAACAACTCACATCAGCATCTATACCCCACACAATCACAGGAGGAGAGGGAGAGAGAGAGGGAGAGAGAGAGAGAGAGAGAGAGAGAGAGAGAGAGAGAGAGAGAGAGAGAGAGAAAAGACAGCCAGCAGCATCTGCTGAGCTTTGGGGAGGAGAAACAGCAGAGCGCAGATTCCACCACTGTCGATCCCATCTCCATCTACCTCTGATGCTGCTGCTGTCCTGATGCAGCCGTGCTCTTCTTACCATCTTCGACTGATTTTGCCTTCACGGGGAGAAAAGACATCGAAGAGCGGTCGCTCCTCTCCGGTCCCGGTCCCGCCCCCTTGCAGGCAGCTCAACGCGACAACGCCGGGGCTGGGCGTCCGCCACGTTACCATGGAGACAGAGACGAGCGTCCCTGTGGACAGAAATGTTATCAAAACACCGGCTGCAAATCAGCGAAATGTTTCCCTACAGTGTGCGGGAGACGGGCTGTGTCCCGTGGGAAACACAGCCGTGCATCCTACAGGCCCTCACTCGACTGAAGCGGTGTGAAAAAGCAACTAACGTACCTGCAAATGAGCACGAGGAGGTTTAGCGACAATGGTTTCCTTGCTAACAGCGAACGCCGCTAATCTCTTTCATGTCGGGGCAGGCTTTTTATCCCCTTGACCCCCCAACCGAAACAACGGCACACATGCTTGAACTTGTCCGAGCGGCGGTTAAGATGCCTGTATAAAAGGACTTAACGTCGCTTTAATGTACAAAACCTTTCACAAAATGTCAGTCAAGTAACGTCAAGTACGTGTGTATTTCAAAGCTCTTGCACGGCTAGCTAACGGACATTTTTTACTCAACGGTGTTGGGCAAAACTTTAAACAGCGTAACTAAAACAGCATTAGGCCTATCCATCACCAACACTTATAAATACAAAGTACAAGTTGTACATTGGAGGGCTTCATTAAAATAACTTACCTGAGGGTTTGTTTTCCTGCGTTACAGCCTCTGGAAAAGTTTTCCTACACGGTACCCCGGGCGATTTGAGGGTGACGTAGCTGCTGGTCTCCACATTCCTAAATCTGCTTACAAAAAGAGACAGCCATAAAGCTGACTGTGGTGAAAACGGGAGCTTCCGGTACATACCGTCAAAGTAAAACGTCAATAATGAACGGACTGTGAAAATATAAGCTACATCAACATTCTTTTTTGGTAGGGTCATTTTAACATCCTGGACTGTAGATGAAAATGTGTGAATTAATCTGGTACATTTACATAAAGCTGTTCAATTTTCCAAAACAGTAAAATGTAGATACAATCTCTTAATACAAGTTCCCTTAACATTTTTTATTTTTGTAGTTTATAGCCACGGAACAGTTTCATGACATTTACACATTTTCCATTAGGCTACTAAACATGGCGTTTTTCATATCCTATCATTTGTCAAAACTGCTGCATGTCATCTGACATTTTCCATATACCATGATATGTCTATATCTATAAAGGATATATTATATTTGTACCTATATATTTGATTTGGAATATTTATATATTGTGGATTTTTATGAATTTTTCTTCCTGCTGTTGTATTTGACATGTCCCCTCATATTTTCTAAATGATTTCTCATGCTTTGTATGCATACAATATGTTACACCTATATATACACATATATCCATTTCCATTACTTTTTTAAAATCTGTTTTGTATTAACTGTTTGCGGCTTGACCACAGTCCAATTGGGTACAGTTCTTATTTTGCACAAGACCATTAAAATGTAATTTCTATCTAAAGCATGCAGCATTACCAGGCCGAACCATGCCGAACCTTTACTTTGAGGGGAAAGCGCCTCGTTTCCGGTGGTGTTGTGACGAATTGACGACGCAGCTCGCAGTGAGGGGGGGGGGCAGACCGCTGGGCTTTGAAATGGAGAAAAACGGGGAGTCTGAAAACGGGGACGAAGGAGACGGGGTGGTAGACGGTCCCCACATCCGTTGAAGTTCGGAAACCGAATAAAACACGATTCAAACGTTGTAAGCGGAGTAAAAATGTAGACTTTGAAACAACCATCAATTGCAGCTCGAGGGAGGCAAGTGAAGATTTGAAAAACTTCGCCACATAATACAGAAGGAGTGCTGGTCTTGTGTAAGGGCTCCCCCTTGTGGTTGAACTCATTGAATAATCACCTCCCTTTTCACATTAGAGGCTGCTCACATTAGACTGCTGCAGGGGAATTGGTTGGTGGAGGTAACTCTTTCCTTGACCAGTTTTGTATAATCTAATAATAATATTAACAATATTGTTTGGTTTGATTTTTGCCAACGAACTGCAGCTGTTGGCCCCTATATATAATCACCACCGCCTCCTAACCCCTGCGGTGACGGCACTGTATCACAAGTGTCCTGAATTAAAAAATGTGAAGTACAGAGGGATCAGCAAAATGTTCCTTAAAGTATGTCAGGAAAGTTTTTTTTAAAAAAGGAGTCGCCACCAAAGGTTCACAAGAACCCTGAACAGCCATGGTTAAAATGTTTTATTTCCTTGCTAATACTGTTTCGTGAAATATTGGATCATCTAACCTCTCTTGGGCCACAAACAATTATTGGAATGAAAGAACGTGAGAAGCCGGGAAATGTCTCTTTGGTGGAACTGCCAACAACTCAGAGACATTTGAAACATCACAAGGAGCCCCAACATTGTTTTCTTTCTTGTAAGGGGTCACAAGCCCAACAGGGTAGGAACAGCTGTATACATGCATTGTATAAGCTCAATGTTTCATTTTCATGTACAATCTTAAATCGGAAGAGTAACTATATCCGGCAGATGAATGTGGCGTAGTAAAAAACAAACAAACACAGTATTTCATGACTGACAGCCACCCTAACATGTACATTATTTCACCAACGGAGGTCAGTAGAGATCTGATCTGAGCTCTGCACACTGTGGCGTTATTGTGGAGGAGTGATGGCCATTCCTCCCCCCTGTCTTCTCTCTGTGTCGGAGGAAATGCTGCGTACTGCTGCTGTGATGGAGAGCATCTGCAGGAGGCGACACATTCCCTGCTTTAATGGGGAGCAACGCACAGCAGGGTGTATACACACACACATGCACGCACACGCACACACACACACACACACACACACACACGCTTGTATTCAAGGATCAGTCTCAAATTCTTCTTTTGGACATTTCTTTTAAGCATAAAATTAAAGAAGGATTCAGATTCAGGACAATGCAGGCACTGGCTCAGCACTCAAAGTGAGGCAAAGACTGAAGATGGGTAGAGAGGTTATTATTATTATTCTTTTTTTTTAAATCGCACATGCTGACAAGATACAACCTGCACGGGCACATCTCAGCGTGGTGAACTCTCCATCAGAGTCCCACTGCTGGAAGAAGCCGACTGTGTGCCATTTCCCCGGCCAGTCCCCAGACAGCTTCAGTCGAGTCCTGATAAATAGAGATTTTAATTCCTCCGAACAGGGCCTGTGACTGTCAGGATAGCCTGAGGCGGGCAGTGGAGACTCTCCACACAGGCTGTGTCCGGGTAAAGACAGGCAGCTCTCACCAGTGGCATCACAATGAGGCGGTGAAGTTCAGCTGTAGGACAAGACGCTGACGATATGCTCGTTTCTGGCTCCAGTTCCCCCCCCCTTCCTATGTTCCCACACTCACTGGAGCCTCCGGGCCAGAGTTATGATGTTTACTTGAAAACAAAATCCACACTTTTTTTTTCTTTTTGATAAGAATTTACCAGAGCGAGAGACACCCGCGCGGGCAGAGAAGTTGCAGCGTTGCATTAGTCATGCAGTAAAAAGGAGCAGGGGTGTGTGGAGGAAGAGGAGCGGACCTCTTGAGATGAGTAAGCACAGCCCTACACTCAATTTACTGCTTGATTTATGAGTTCATTTCCTGCACGAAGTTCTCAGCGGGGGTGAGGTGGTATATCTTTCCTACTATAGGTAGCAGTGGCTCCACTTCCCAATCCCCCATGAGACCCACTCTCACCACTCTGGGCCTTAGTGGGACTATAAATAATGGCCACTGGAACACATTGAACAAAGAGAGGAGAGGATGCCGAAACATCTTTATTCATGAAGGAGGTTCTTATCTTCCCCTGCAGAGGACGAGATGGATTCAGACCGCTCTGCATACTGAAGGGCCGTGTACAGTTCTCTTTCCTGCGTTTCTGCTCTCAGATAAGCATCGAGAGATGTTTTGATGATCAAAAAGGTGAAAAAGAAAGCTCGATACAGCTGTGGGGGGGTGGGGTGGGGTGTTCTGTCCGTGTGCACATGGAATTTATAAATCAGGGATGGATTCAGATATAGTGAATTTTATCTTACAAAAAGCCAAAAGGAGAGTTTAAGAGGAGGGGTGCAGAGAGACACGCTGCCACAGCAACTCGCATGACAGGAGCGACGACAACTTTCTCAAAAGTGCTTAAATGATTCTGTAAGGAGAAAATCGCCAGAAGATTTTTAATGCCTAAATTCTTACAAATGAAACAAAATGATAAAGTAGAAACAGAAAATTAAGAGAAAATCTAAGAAATGTAATGTGTGGCTAAATGATGCTCATTCATACAGGCATTTCCTTTTTATGTATGAATTTACTGTGTCATAATTAAATGGAAAACACACGTTAAAAAGGACAATTATTTAGCTTTTTGTATTTAATGACAAGAATGATTTGGATTTTCAGCGCACATGAACATGTCACATTAAAGTCACAGCTTTTTATTTCTGGCCACTGCATTTATGCTTCAAAAACCCTAAAAGTGGTGTTCAATTGGGAAGATTATAATGCTTAAGTGTCATAAACTTATTTTCTGCAAAAATCCAAAATCCGATGTAAAAAAAAAAAAAACCCAATGGCCAATGGAACCAGGGCGACGCCAACTTCTGGGTCTGCTCACTGAAATATGTCGTTCCTGCAGCACTCCATGGAAGACAATAAGCTAATGCGAATAGATGTCCCCAAGGTAGATGGTTAGAATTGTTACGAATATTTACGACAAAAAGCGAAATAATTGCCCTTTCAATTATTTTGTTTCATTCGTTTTAATTAAGGCATTTTAAAAATCAAAAAAGAAAAAAAAAAAAGAAGACAGGCACTTGCAGATGTGGGTGCATGGCAGTGTCAGCCCGCTCTCTTTTACACGACTAGAATCCAGACATAACGAAGTGTCATCTCAGCACGAACGCTCACCACTGCCCGGCCAACTTGAAACCGAGCGGCAAACCAGCCCACAACTGCCCACCGGTTTTCATTTCAGACACTTTGTTGTCTATTTTCAACGAGGCAGCCACAGGGGTCACAAGTGGTGAATCAGCCTTATGGGAAGGAGAGATGAAAGAGCGCTGCGGTGGGGTGGGGTGGTTGGGAGGGGGGGAGCATCCCACCGTTTCCTTTCATTGTCCCCTATGAATGTTGCACAGGTCAGAAGAGGTACCAGCACCAAAGAATTATATATAGCAGACAAATGACGAGGCTTGCACTGATTTTTTTCTCGTCCTCCCACTGAGCTATGAGGTCCGGGCTCCAGAGGGCAAATCTGCCACAGCAGTAGCCGCACAGGTAATGGAGATCTATTGTGGAGAGATTAGTGTATGATGAATCTGCTCATGGGTACGAAACTTAACTCGGACTTTATTGTAAGACAGTACCAAACCCTGCACACTTCCTCTCAGAGCATCCGATTAATTCATGGGTTTGTTGAGGCGACGTCAAACTGTTTTTCAAACGAACCATTTTGACATGTCCCCCTAAACAAAAGGGATTTTTTTCGGCGTTTAGAACAGCCACATATGAAGGCATTGTTAACGCTGGCGTGACAGAGCGGGAGAGAGGCGATAATCGTTCAATTATTATCGGGACACGCACACTTTCTGACCGTCTCCTTCGAGGTGTTGAAGTCATGAGAAATGAGAGCGACAATATCCTGCCATTACATACACAGCGGTTCCACTCACAATCTCCGTTTCCTGCCTTAAACATACAAGTACCACTGTTAGCTTAGCTTCACATAAAAGGCAGAAATCTCCTCTAAAGCTCTATAATTAACATGTTATATTGTTCAAGACGTGTTTTTACTGGAAGCAGGGGGAAAGCTAGTCTAGGAGATGCATTTCCGGCTAGCTGTACCCAGTGTTGCCAACTATTTTCAATGGGAAGTAACTAAGCCTGCTTGAAAAGTTGCTCCATGACGGCAAATGCTAATGTGCATGTTCATGACTTCATTATGAAACTAAAAAGGGTCTTAAAAGTCACCAAATCCAGCGAGAATGTTGCTATGGTGTCATTTCCGGCTGTACCACTCTCATATCATATGCTAAATATGAAGCTACAGCCAGCAGGTTAGCTTAGCTGACGATGAAGACAGGAAGCAGGGGGAAACAGTTAGCCCTGTGAGACGACAAATCGTAATTATTACAGTTTTTGTAGGGATTCAACAAACAAGATCAAAGGTGTTAGAGGTGCTGCTCCGCTGTCTACTTTTAGTTTTACATTTGGACAGAGCCAAGCTGTTTCCACTGACTTCCAGTCTTTATGCTAAAGTAAGCTAATCATCTTCTGACCCTTGCTACATACTAAACGTATCGACATGAGAGTGATGACTCTCGGCAAGAACGTGAATAAACCCAACGCGTTACACTATTCCTTTCGCGTTACATTTTTTTGAACCTTGGTCTCTGCTCGGTGTTGGAAGTTACACCTCGTTTGAATTGCTGAATGTGTGTTGCACCTCGTGTTCAAATGTGCCTATAGCCCATGTGAATGATGATAAAACACTCTGGAAGCTGTTATTAACAGGAAACCATCCAGGAGGAATTTAATTACCGCCTCACACTTTATTGGAGCCGCTCCACGCAGCTAAACACAAAAAAAACCCAAAAAAAAAAACACCTTGTTATGACATTAGCATTTAAAAAGAGACATCAGTTCTACACCATTGCTCTCCTGATTCCTTACCTCAACGATCTAATTATAATTTCCTCCTAGTATAAAGTTACAGGACAAGCTGCACACTGCTTATGCTGCTTTTAGATATACCTGCACTACAGGGAAGAGTATATTCATTTGAGTTATATTTATGTTAATACCAACCTTCCTAGCAGCCATGACTTGTGCTTTATAAATGTAGTCCAACACCCAAATTTAGGACCACAAGTGGAAGTCTTCGCCGTCCTTCGGGTAGCCCTATTAGAGAGTAAATGTTACGTTTGACAGTTTGAACAAATGAGGGAGAGAGCAGGAAAGAAGAGAGAAGATAATGGCTGCTCGCTTTGAGCTATGGCAGCCATCCAGTATGGGCCTTCTTTGTATTCAGAGAGCACCTCATTTTTGTGTCAGTGTGGGACAAGAGAAGCACTTAACGTGACATTTAGAGATGCTCGGAGATTCTCTCTGGAGGCCAGAGGGAGGGAGAAAAGAACCAATGATGTTATCGCAGACATGCGTTTTAAATGCCAGGAGAGGTGCTTTGCCAGAGAGCTTCGGCCACAGAGATAAGAGAATAACCTCTGGTCTTGCACCTCTTGCGCCGGTTCTGGGGCTCACGTTAAGCTTTGTCTGAAATGATTTCATCTCTTTTCTATCAGATATGATCTTTTAATGCTTACAGAACAAATCTTCTTAGATTGTACATTAGGGCCGCGGTTATCCTGAGAAGAATTCCACACATGCACGGTGCATTTTAAACAGTCGGCCACAGCATAGGACACACAGCTTCATGAGTGGGCGACACAAGCTTTCTGGGATTGTGAATCTTAACCAGATGGTCGTGATACACATCTTAACTGTGGATCACAGCCATTTGAAAGACTCTGAGCCATGAATAATGTCCAAAATCTTTTTGCCATTATACCAGACTAAATATCTCTTATTGATGTGGGTTTATCCTGAAGGGACTTCCACAATAAGGCGACATGCATATTTAACAGCTAAAGAAAGGTCAGTCTTCTGGTATGGGCGACGACGTTGAACTAATCAATCATCATTTGTGTGTTAAATGTGTTCATTAAAGCTAATCCTGTGTACGGTTTCGCTTTGCGTCGCCACTGGATGCAGAGATCTTTCGTCAAAAATGTTTTTTCTTTTTATCAAACAAACCCATGTAATGGGTGTCTGGATGTTTTGCAATTCAGATGTGCACCATTCATCAAATTTACAAATGCCTCTTCCTCCACACCGTCTATGTTAGCATTTGTACAAAATGCTGTCGCGTTTGATGCAAGGTCTAGCGACTCAGCCATAGCCTCCGATGAATCAGGCGAGGAGTTAGATGTATGAAGATAGAGCTGCATTATGATGAAGCTGCTGCACGGGAGCAAAGTTTAGGAATCAAGGTGAGCCATTCATCACGAGACATTCCTACCGATACATCCGGAGAACTTCCACGGACTCGCTTTTCCCCCCATTCGTCTCTGATATGGTGACTCGTTCCTGTAGGCTTCAGCTCTTTTATGCTTCATCACAGCCTCAGACACCTCGTTGAGCGGTTTTCTTGGAAATGTCACCTGATGTGGGAGGAGAGCACAGCAGGAGCATCACAATATTAATACCGTCACTGGTGACAGCTGGATATTGGGGTAGCTGAATTGGTTTTACTGGTGAGAGCCTGCGAGAACAGGTGATTCTGTTTGATCGGCGGTAACACCACTTCTCGTCTTAGAAAACATTCTTCTATTGCTCACATCATATTTCACCATTTCATCTTGGCCCACTGCAATTTGCCAAATGCTCTCTTGCAGAACCTTTTTTCTCTGCCACGTGTTTATATTCTGTGTGTTTACTCAAGGAGGAATAATCCATTTGTACATTTCTTGCCATCTGAGGGCCCTTGAATATTTAAGGCTTTGATGTTTGGTTGTCTAATGCAGTTACCTAAGCAGCTTGCCATAACCGGCCTCCCAGAGATTCTCCCCACACGCTTCTCCACTATTTTCTGCAATGTGTCTGGATTGCGTAAATGAAGTATCCTTTTGAAGCCTCTCCTTTCCGACTCTCTGGAAGGTGTTTTCTGTAGATAATGACTTCTTTCACACCTCACCCGGAAAGTGCTGCACACATTTTTTTTTTTTTTTTTTTTATTATTATTTTTTTTAATTCTTACTTGCTAAAGGCTGGAGTACCTGCAAATGTTGTGACATGAATTTTATCATTACACATTGGTGTGAGCACACATGGCAGATTTGGCCACACATGAATTATTCCATCTCAATGGCTAATACAAATAACGAGGCCCAGCTGCCAGGTAGCTGGCATGGATGAAATTTGGAAAAATGGAAGCATAAACAAGGCAGAAGTGACGGGACAGTTTCCAAGTTTTAAAGTGTGCCTGGAATGCGTGATGATCGAATTCATGCGGCATACAGTCTTAAGCAGTGTTGCTGTAAACTGGCTATAAAATAGTGAACTATCGACTGCCAGAGTTATTGGGCACGTGGCCCAGACGCTCCCTGACTCAGCTCAAAGGCATTGTTAACCTGGCACAGACACACACCAGCTGGATGGACCATTACGTGCTATAATCAGACCGAACCTCACAACAATGACGAGACATGCTTAGTATCTGCATGCACTGCATCATTTTCAAATATAGAGGGAAAAAAAAAACCTTAGAGAAAGAAACAGCTGAATCCATTATTCACACTTAGCGGAAAACTGTCAATGTGTTTTCATTGAGGGGGTCAAGCATTAACCAAAGAATAATACAATTACATTTACAAAGGTCATGGACATTTTGCATTGCAAGTAACACCTACCTATGTTAGATTCCCATCTAAAAAATGTGAGAAACAAAGTCTATACTCATCAGGCTGTTTATGATTGCATGTTGCAAATAGTTGTATAAAAAACATTTGAAATAAAAAAATAAATAAAAAAATACCACTCATGTCTGTATGCTAAATATGAAGCTACAGCAGCCGGCGCTTAGTTTAGTTTAGCAAAGAAAATTAAAAAATCGTTATTTTAACATTTTGCTTTTTGTACTGAACAAGATAAACAGTGTTGACTCGTCAGCTTTAGAGATGCTGGTAGGTTTGGACAAAACTAGCTATTTACTTCAAGTATTTATGCTATGCTAAGCCAATAACCTGCTAGCTCTATTTTCCAAAAATTCAAACTATTCTTTTACGTTATTATCGATATGTGGAACTCCTTTCCCACAGAACTCAAAATGCATCACTATAAACCCAAATTTAGGTTTTTAATGGCACAAATACGTACGTAATTTAAGTTACTTAACAAATGTACCTAATTTAAACACAAAGCAGTATCTTTTACTGAACCTAGACAAGTAGTTTTGTTTCAGTTCTCAACGTTAACCACGCGTTTAAAACTGTGACCGTAATACCGGGAGAAAATACATTTCCCTCAAAAACTAAATAGAGCATTCAGATGTATGGCAACGGACAACTTTATAAAACTGATTATCGGGTACTTTAAGACATTGATAGACATTACACATTTAACTTAATTGAAGTCTTCCACACTAATGAAATGACATCTTTTACAGATTTACAACATTAAAAGAGGCACACGTGCACATGCTCTTCTCACAGGGAGTATTTGAAGTCCAGGTGGTGTATTTCAGAATAGGAAATTGTGGCTCTGTGTAAACAAACATGCTCTCTTCCCCCCCCCCCAAAAAAAAAATCATGCTGCAGTCAGATTGGGCTTTTTCAAAAAAAAAAAAAAAAATTTTTAAAAAAGGGTTCAAAGAGAAAAAGCCCATTCACAGACATCCTCAGAACACATTGACCCAATTAAACGTTCTGATCCAGTATTATGACTGCACTGCTAGATATGAGAGTTGTTGGAGACGTACCGTCTGTACCTGATGTTAACAAAAGGCAGGAAGACAAAAAACGAAGAAATCCTTGGGGACCGTCAAATATTCCGTATATTTATTTTCTTTGCCTTGATCACAGCTCCAGTTCATACACATTTTAATTCAGGATTTCACTTTGAGGAATATATCTCTCTCTCGCAGCATCAGAAAGGTTTAAAAGGTTTTATCAAGAATGAAGGAATGTTAATTAAAAGATATTTAAGGTTTAGGCAGTTCTTGCCCTCAACGTCTTGTCATTCCTCAATAAATCCGATTATTTTACCGTTTGTTCCCCTTATTCGCCACATTAATAGAAAGCAGAACATTTATTCCGTCCTTGGGACCATCAGCATTGCAGCCTCCTCTTGAATCAGCCAGTGTCACATTTAATTAGTGAATGTGAGCAATTCATCTATTTCCATTAATCTTTTTCATTGAGGAGAAGAGCAGAAAGATGTTTTTTCAATTTTGTCTTTTTCTCCATCTTTGGGCCCTGCGGTTTGCGCTGGCAGAATTCAAGTTGCTACAGAATGTCCGTCTACGAAACTGCGATGAGTTAGGCGGCGCGCTAGCCAACCAACTTTGTCTCATTTGTGGTCTGATGAACAGTAAATTGATCAAATTCATTGCCCCATGTGCTATTTTTCAAACTACTGTAGCCGTCATACTTCGCGTGACCCCGTTGGTTTCCATGGGGATGATGTCATCGAGGCTGTCCTAATATGGAAGTGGGCGTGGCTTCATTTGTCTTTTTTTTTTTTTCAAGTAGGTTGGAAAAAAAAACGAGAAATCCGCTAATAAGAACAAAAGGGAAGTCACCAACGTCACATGGCCCAAAAACTGACAGGAAGCGTTTCACTAATGTGCAAAACTATCTCACAGGTACGAATGGATCCATCACATAAATATGACTACATGCCATTTACACTTGTAAAACCTATAACATTTTTATGCAAATTTTTATGAAAATGCTAGTTTAGAGAGCAAGTCATGCGCATCTACAAATAGCAATGACCAACACAAATAAAAAAAGATATAATCATGATGAGATATAATCATGGTGAACAGTTGTGGATTGTCTTCTAGTCGATCGGCAGAACATTTTTTTTAATTATTATTTTGATAATCAATTAACCTTTCAAGTAATTTTTCATGCAAAAATAAATGCTGTATTTTCAGCTTCTCAAATATGGAGATTCTGCTTTTTTCTGTTTTATAACCATATTAAAGTGAATATCTTCAACTTCAAGACTTCACCTTGGACTTTGAGAAACTTTGAGAAATCTTTTCTGACATTTTCAAGAGTCAAGAAAATAATTGGCAGATAAAAATCGATAAGGAAAATAATCGTAATTTGCAGCCCCATTTTCTTCTGTGGGTAACAACTATTAAAGTTAAATAAAAAAAAAAAAAAACTTCCACCTGAGGTTTGACTGTCATAGCACCATATTAGGAAGGAAAAGTGTCAAGGCTTCTATAAATTGACACAAGAAAAGAGGCATCGTCAAATGTAAAATACATGTGGTATAGACATACATGTGGTATGCTTGGCAGTGAAATTGTACAGCAGCGTCTAAATGACCAGTGCAGACAGAAAAAGGTGACCTTAATATTGGGGTATATTTATACAATAAATTCTGAGGAGTAAAATTACTGTAATTTTCCCTCTGACATTCACTCAGCGGCCTGAATCAGCATCCGCTGGAAGTGACATGCAGACCCTGTATCCAAGAGACGATAAACATCCATCAGTGCTGACGGTAGACAGGAAGGCTGATTAGGCCGCGGCAGGACACATCACCATCAACCGTGTCCCCAAAGCTTCAATTACCTGCTAGAAGATGCAGATTGCATCACGGGCCTCCTCTCCAATGTCCTCGCACTGTAGTGGATATTAGACCAATCTGAGTTTGTATCCGTCGAGCTGCCAAGGTGCGCAGCATGGGCCAACAGCTTCCTTTTCATTCGGAACCAAATGGAGAGAGTGTCCCTTTTGATTAAGCGTTTTTGGACGGGGCTGTGGTGGCACAGGTTGGCGCGGTGCCTTCACTGCACTGCAGGTCTGTGGGCCTGCCGGTGGATCCCTGTGGTGGAGAGTTCACAAATCTTCAGTCACAAGCGCCACACGCCGCTGAGGCAAACTGCCAGAGCTGTCAGTTCACTGAAACCAGGGATGCTCTATGGGTCTAATAATATGATTTATAATTGAGACAGTTTAGCCTGCAAATAAAGAAAGTCACTTCTACTGCTAAAATGGTAAAAAAATAAAAAAGTAAAAATTACACAGCTACTGAGCACTTTTAACTATTATTATTATTTAGAGGGTGAAGGATAACTTTTTTATTTATTTTTTTTTTTAAAACATAAACTTACAAATGTGACTACTCAATGTTTGAGGAAGTTAATGTCGGTCTATTTGTCCAATGCTTTGTACTCAGACATGTATTTCTCACAGCTACTATATGTCCAACAAAGTTTAAACAAAGATGTTTCAAAATGACTGGCAGATACATCTAAATGAAAATCAAAAATGAACAATTAATTCAGCTGATAGAAAAAAAGGAGTTGTATGTGGTTTCACTCGTTTAAAAAAATGCTCCAAATATGTAAAAAAAGGGCAGAAAAAGTAGCATTTAAGGTATTTAAACAGTGTTACAAGAGAGAGGGGAAGGTGCGGGTTGTTTTCTCTTTGGATTTAGTAAAAAACAAACAAAAAAAAAAAAAAAAAAACAAACAGAGCCCAATTAGTGCCACAAACACACTGCTGGTTAACGTAAAACAATGGCATGTGTGACGATAGTAAGACAGCAGTGTTATTTTGACCGGCTCTCTGCTGCTCTTTTATTACATTTGTTATTACTGATGATTGTAAATGTATATTGTATGAACCCGGTAGTAGAGGTGAAATGCTGCCTGATATTTCTTTAGAGGATGTGGCCATGCATTATACATTGCCTCTTTAATTTGCTAAAGTATTAGATGAAGGCCAACTAAGGATCAAAACTTCTCAGTGAAGCCCTTTGTAAAACATTTGCAAAGAAAAATTAGCTTTTTTTTTTTTTTTTCTTTCTTAAAAACAAAGATCCTAAAAATAAAGTACCGGTACATCCAAAATGTCTTCTTAAAAAAAACCCAACCATCCTTTGGAAACTTACGAAATACCACGGCACACGACACCATTGTATGGCTTCCTGACTCCCCCCCCCAGTATTTCCAGCACCTCTAACACGTAATGAAAGATCTGGGACCAATAAGCAGTCCCATGCTTATAATCCGCAACAGGTTGCCAGTCAGCACAACAAACAAACCCAGAGACAGAAGGGAGTTAAGACCACAGACAGGAAACTGAAGCAACACCTGACAGACAGCAGGTGATCTGCCCAGCACACACACGGGGACTAATGAGGTGACGAGCAGCAGCTGAGCAGTCAGGTGACCATCAGGTGGTCAGTGACGGCAGCTAGTGGGCAGGTGAGGCAGGACAGCAGGCCGACGCCACACACGGCGGAACGGGAGGCAGAGGAGGGCGAAGGGGCAGCTGTCGCCATGACAGCACCGCCATCTGTACATCTTCCTAGATGACGGCTTCCAGAGCGCATCTGTACGCTCCAGGCTTCATTTTCACATGCGCACAGCCTCCACCTGTAGGTGTGATAATGAGGATGTGAGCAGATGAGGCTGCAGGTTGTGTCACGTTTAAGCGTTGCATGAGAGATGAAGATGATGCGACTTTACTTTTAGCGTGTACGCATTTTATCATCTTCCACACTCTGCATGCGTCCTATCCTCATTTATATTCTACTCTAGAAGCGGGAGAAGGAGCAGCAAGAGGCAGCTATTTCTCGAGGCTGTTAAGTTTTGGATAATTTTTCTTTCCCTGTAACAGCAGCCGTAATGCCCCACAGTTCTTTTTTCCCTTTAAAATGTCCTCAATTTCTCTTGTGCAGAAGTTTTACATTCATTTGATTTTCTTAATAGTGTCTCAGGCTGCTCATTTGCTAGAAATGCACAGAAACTCCCCTCTCACCAGAGGTCCCACTGCAAGAGTCCAAATGTGAACTTTCTCCCCATCATTTTCAAATCAATACTAATTCCAATAATACATAGACAGCTGCATCAGAGTGGGCCTCGCTGAAAATGAAAAAAAGACAAAAAAACTGAAATCCCAAAACCAATCCAATCATAATTTCCAGGAAACCTCAGTTCCATTATTGGGAGCCCTGTACATTGCTGCAGCCGGCTGAGTCAGCACTTCTCGGGGTTATTTCTCATAAGACTCACTACGAGTATCAGGGACCTCGTAAATATCCCAGCTGCACAGTCAGAACAACACAAGTCTTGCATGGCTGCACAAAACATTAATGCAGATTCTTTCCCATCAGGGATTCTGCTCAAATTTTAATCAGAGTGCCATTTGTAGAAAAGGTTTCTTTTGCAAAGTGAGGACTGTATCATATCAGGAGGACGAGGCCTGGCAGGTAAAGAGCATGCCGATACGGGATGTTATCATCACCCTGGCGACGGACCTAATGTCCAGCGGTTCACGTCTGCATGGCCTTTAGAAAATGAGATATTTCTTGTCCCGACTACATAACAGATTCCTTCCATGCCCCCACTTCACCCTCCACCCGGATGAAGAACGATAGATTAAGTCAATGTCTACGAGGGCAAAGTGCAGAAAGAGGATTGAATAGAATACATGCCAAAGTGCATCCTGGTTAAATCCCTTGATGGAGGGACATTTAAGGCAAAAACAACAAAAGCTTTTTATCAGTTCAGGCTTAAAGGGAATGCATTACGAGGGCTAAAATGCCTGCAGTGTCCATATAGAGCTGTGAATTCAACTGCATCACATGTTCAAGTATGTTCCAGGGGTATATGAAAACCTATGTGGGATGATGACGAAATGGCAGGCGCACAAACACAGGCGCACACACACACACATTTCTCACACACGATGCCAATTATTGACTTGACATGTTGGAATCTGTCCATGGTGCTGAAATGACTCTCTGCGCTCGGCTGAGGGTTTAACTCTTCCCTGTGGGCTGCATGGGAACTTAAATCACAGAAGTCATATTCCCACACTGTGGAGTCCTTTTATAATAAACTCACAAACATATATGAAGATATTCGGACAATATATTCTCTATTGGCGCTCAGCAGATACACTAATGAGTTAAACAGATCTAAGGTGTATTTATTAAAATAATACAGTCATTATAACAGGATTAAAATTAAACCATATGCAATAAACATCTCCGATATTACAGAGTTTGACACTTTTAAGTGACTGTATTTATATTAATACACATTAGACATATACCATTAAAAAGCACCGTTTACATAATTTCCGCTTTAAGTCCCAATATTCTTCCTATATTATTGGAATTAATGATTTTCCACCAGCAGTTGTTCCAGGCCGCTCAAATTGCCAGTGTGTGTGTGATTAGAGATGCGGTTGCGTCACCGGCTCGGCACCCGGGACAGATGACTGGCGCAGATGTAGAGTCAAGTCAGCAGAAACAAAACCGGAAACCAGATCTATTGGTCTTCAAAATAAAAGCAAACCTGAGCGCAAAGGGATAAAATGAACAACTCTGGTTGATGTTAATAATGAATACAGTTCTCCTTTCTGTTTAACGGCATATGGGTGATATACATGCCTCTACCAAATCTAATGGAGTGCACTGCGCCGGATGATTGGACGCTGGAGAATCTATAACATTCAGTACCATCATACAACATTCATCATTCATGTTTCATGATTTAATCTTTCTTATAGTCCATGTCTGGAATCCCTATCTGGGCCCTTGGCTTGATGAATATTACAAACTTGCCAGTAAGGGATTTTGACTCGACTGTAGGTCGTGGAGCTGGAGGCCCCAATTTTCAGACATTTACATTTTGTTGGCTTGGCCTCTTCATGCAGGTCTGAGAGGTGACAGTCCAGATGAAGGATCTCCATCTAATCTAAAGTACATTACTGCTGTCAATAGTAGGTTAACATAAACATTTCAACCAAACTGGGGATTTTTTTTTTTTTTGGTGAAAAAAGTTTGATTGAAGCCTTTATTCTTATATTTTGTCTCTTAATTTTATTTATTTTTTCTTACTTTTAATGGTGTGGGAGGTAAAGTATAAAGTATCTATCCACCCATCTATCGATTTGATTAAACGCCATATGTGAAATAATAACTGCAATAAAGACGTTTGTGATTAAGTGCTTTTTTTTCCTTAATATTCCAATATCTATACATTTAAATATTGTTTTTGTTCATTTTGATCATGTTTTATTCTTGATTGAATGAGACTAGTCTCATTGGACATTTCCTTATTGCATCCTATTGAAAGCAGTTACATGTTGCAATATGGTCGTAAATATTTTTATTTTGAAAGCCTAGACCGGAAGTCACCGTGTGAAATGTGTCCAACATGTCGCTGGTGCTCCTGACTCAGATACCGATCAGCAGTTGGCTTTGGCAGGACAGCCGAGCCCGAACGCTCCTCACGCGGGGATGTGCCGTTTCGCGCGGACGTCTCGTAAGGTGTCATTGCACGCGAGTTATGCCATTTGTGCGAGCAGTTTGACATATTCAAGAACAAAATATGCCCGAATGTTTTAGGGAATAACTGCATGTTTAGTGTGACGGCTTCAAGTTTGAGAAGTGGACCCGTCCTCGCGCAGGACGAGGCCGGGCTAAGCTGCCCTGCAGAACATGTTCGTACAACTCCAGATTGTCCCTGACAGGATGAGCCGCGAGGAAGAGGAACACGACTCGGACACCACGTTACCGTTTGTGCCGGCGGCGTGATTTACAGTGTTCCACCATGGAGGAGAAGTTCAACAGACTCATCTTCATCCCCATCGCGGCGGTGCTCTTCTTAATGATCGGCTACCAGTACGTGTGCCCGGCGGACAGCAACACCTGCTACTTCAGAAGTGACGACAAAGGGCTTTTCCAGCGGTACTCGTCAGGGTTCGAGTTGGTTTACACTGAGCAGGAGGCGGACGAGGACCTTCCCTCCAAAATAACATCCAGGTTCAACTTCACGGAGCGGAACCTGGACAGGCACGTAGACTTCAACATCCGAGGAGATGATGTGATGGTGTTCCTCCACATCCAGAAGACCGGCGGGACGACGTTTGGGCGGCACCTGGTCAAAAACATCCAGCTGGAGCAGCCCTGCGACTGCATGCCCGGCCAGAGGAAATGCACCTGTCACCGGCCCGGTAGAGCCGAGTCGTGGCTCTTCTCCCGGTTCTCCACAGGCTGGAGTTGTGGCTTGCACGCGGACTGGACCGAGCTCACGAGCTGTGTGCCCACAGTGATGAACAAGAGGGACAAGAAGAGTGCCCAAAAGAACAAAAGGTGAGGGCGTGAGCTGCAGGACAGGTGTAGTCAGCCAGTTCACTCACTTATTCACTCACTTATTCACTCGTTCCCTTATTAACTCGCTTCCTCATTTATTCACTCACTCATCCGCACACTCATTCCATCGCTCCCTCCCTCATTCCCTCGCTCCCTCAATTCCTCGCTCCCTCATTCCCTCGCTCCCTCACTCGCTCCCTCATTCCCTCGCTCCCTCATTCCCTCCCTCGCTCCCTCATTCCCTCAATTCCTCGCTTCCCCATTTATTCACTCACTCATCCGCACTCATTCCATTGCTCCCTCACTCGCTCCCTCCCTCATTCCCTCACTTGCTCCCTCAATTCCTCGCTCCCTCCCTCCCTCGCTCCCTCATTCCCTCAATTCCTTGCTCCCTCAATTCCTCGCTCCCTCAATTTCTTGTTCCCTCAATTCCTCGTTCCCTCACTCGCTCCCTCCTTCGCTCCCTCCCTCGCTCCCTCATTCCCTCCCTCGCTCCCTCCCTCGCTCCCTCACACGCTCCCTCACTACCTCACTTATTCACTCGCTCCCTCACTCACTACCTCGCTCCCTCATTTATTCACTCACCCACACTAACAATACGTTTTAACTCACACATTCACTGGTTTAGTAACAGACTTGTGTTAATATAAAGTCATTCACTCACTCACTGGGTCATTGAACGAGTAAGTACAGAACTACTGAGCGCATCAGTCACAAAGCACTTCCGAGTGTTAAATAAGTGCCGAGCGTGCACCAACAAAGGATCCTGAGCATAATTGAAACGATTACTCGATTACTCGATTGGTCAATTGAAAGAAAATGAATGGACGACAATTTCCATAATGGATTGAAAGTCATTTGACAAACGGCAAGAGCAGTCTGTCCGTAGATTAGAGAGTGAGCCGTTAAGCTTCTTCCGTTTACCTCGAAGCACCAAGTCAAAAAGGTAAATGGAGTTTCTAACACTCGAGGTTGAGGCACCCACTTCCTCCAGGGCTGCTCATGCCAGACATGCGTGTTGTTATTGGCATGTAATGCAGCATATAGAGCTGCTCAAGCTGCAGCGTTAACACTGCTCACCACATGCTCCGTCAACACCAGCCGCCGTCTCCTGAGGCCCGCTCAGAGGCAGACAGCACACAGGCCGCTTCCTCCCCTGAAGGTCTGTTTCAATTTCCTGTAATTACAGAAGCCATACAGCTAAGCTTAAGGGAGTAAATCACTTAAGAAGGGCAGGGTCCTCCGAGGTGTGCCGCCTGCGTGTTGAAGCCAATTTGCCTTGCAGTTGGTTCAGAGAGCAAATCTCCGTATGTTCCAGAGAGCGTTGGAGGGGGACGGGGAGTGCCTTCAAGAATCCTTCCAACCCATTAACTGTCCTCGGTGGCAGCCATCAGACTTAATTTAACGCTTTTAAACAGTTTTGAAGAGTTGCCTCAGAGCCACATCGGCACTACGAGTGAGTCAACAACACTGCAGTCAACACTTGTCAGCTCAATATAATAGTCAGTGAGAAATCAGCATGCATTAACATTGGCACTTTGATGATCGCAGACATTTTATTTCATTATCATTTATTTATTTTTAAAAAGATGGGACCAAATCTGGGCTATGCGGCAATTTTCCCGCCATTAAGGTTGATTTTTGATTAAGGGAAGTGTTTATTACAGGGTCAAGTTTCCACTCCGACCCAATGAGTGTCGAATCAACTCGCTGTGGGTGTTGACTTACAGACAGCAGACGATATCTGATATAATACGATACCGCATCGATTGATCTTGAAGAGTACTCGCTGATAATGCGATACTCCATCGGTCCCTGCAGCAAACTACTCATTCTGCACGTTGCGTCCACAGCGAGGTCAGAGGTCATCGCGGCTCCTGAGCAGCTTCAGGGATTCAGAGTGTTGCTCAAGGACACGTTTGGATCTGCTGTGTTTAATGGTATTGATTCCAGGGATAATGCCTGGTTGATTTCCTGTCCACACACACACACACACTTATACAAAAAATATCAAGGAACCATCCATTCCGCCTTTAAATAGACGATTAAATTAAGTGAAGCCCTCCTGTCATTTAAGATTAAATCTTCTGAATAAAAGACTCCACAGAGCTTGTTCTGCACTCGATGCGTTTCCACAAGGTTTCATGTTACAGTTTCATCAGACCTGAAAGGCCCTTGTCCTGTCACGTTGGGCGAAGTAGCCCCGCCGTGATGGACTGTGACGCAAAGGATGTGCATGCGTCTGTTTGTGATGGCCCATGTTAGTGCTCAGCTTAATACAATATTAAGATTACTCTGATCTATCCTGTAATATCACTCCGCTTTGGTAGATTTGTGAGCCTTTCCGCCTTTTTACTGTTCTTAGGAGAAGTAAAGAGAGATTAGTCTGTTTTTTTTTCTTTCTCTTCTAATATTTGTATAATCCCCATTGCTTTACTTTGTACCTGAGGTCGAGACATAATCATTGAGTTTATCAGGCTGAACAGATTTCAGGCATTTTATATATATAAAAAAAAAAAAAAAAAGCACTTAAAACATTTTCTCCCTAGTCCAATTTGTGAAACACAATCCAACTCTGTAATAGCATGTAGTGAAGTACGACTCTCGTCTTATACAAGTCACATACAGCAAGGGGAATGCAGACAGTCAGGGATCAAACGTCATGGGGATGGATGCGCCCACACCTATCTGAAGGCTGCAGGTTGTGATGTAGTTCGCAGAGAGTCTTATCACCACCCTCACACCCTACACTGGTTTATTAACTCTTGAGCACAACATAAAACATATGGGATTCCTACTAATCCCTCCCAAAGAGCTACTCAAATACTGAATTTAAGCACAATTGAGCATTTCCATTTCCTGCTACTTTATACTTCTACTTCATTATACACTAAATGCAAATTAATGCACATTTCTACCCACTTCTGTTATGTGAATATTACAGTTTGCGGCGCTAATTCTCCAGTTGGGTGCCGTTAAAACCGCAGCAGGAGGAAGAGGGCACAACAAGATGGCGTTAATAAAAAATAAAAAAGCGCCAGCCAACCTCAAACAATGGAAAACGTGCCGCAGATATGACATCCGTTTGTTTCATGTATTCATTTGGACAGTCTTCATCGCTTCCCGCAGACCTGATGTTTTTGTTTACCGCCGTTGTTGTGTTGAGCGTGGAGCTTGAGTGCGAAATTTTCTGAGATATTTTTAATTATTATGTTTTGATTTATTACTCAGATGGATAGAAACACTTTGGGTTTCCATTTAAAAAAAATAAATAAAAAATTTAAAATGTGTTTTTTTTTTTTTTTTTGTGCTAACAACTCAAAGATTCATCACATTTTTTTTACTAAAAACAAAAAGATGCAGAAGCAAAAACTCAAAATATTTTTATTATTATATATTATAATAATATTTTCAAATAATTTTTTATTATTATCATAATTCAGAAGTTTTACCCCTATTAATCATCTCAGGACCTGCCAGAACTATCCACCAGCTACAACAATAAACACATTGATGAATCAGCATTATCAATCTAACAGTAATAGAATACTCATGAAAAGATGAATATTTTTGCACATTTGCTGTGCGTTGTACTGCGGGTCTGCTCTGAATACAGAGGCATCCGTCTGCTTCTGAGCACTTCATAGTCACCTTGAAATCACCTCTCTCCAAACACCAGCAAATACAGAGATTATAAAAACATGGATATACCTACAATGTATTGGGTGCAAAGGATTCATGTTCCTAATGATATTTGTGTTTACATACTGCATCTCTGCTGTGGTTGTGGGTTGTTGAAATATAAAATGTTTCTTCAAAAAAGTAGATGCATGCATGAGCAAAAAAAAAAAAAAAGCCAGCAAAAAAAAAAATTTAATAAATAAAAGATAATCACCAATGAACTCATTGGTTACCAGACAAGTTGGCATAGCAACGAGTGTCAGTTTAGTTAAAGCTCAGTCGGCGGATCTTTATAGGAATGTGTGGCCCAACACATCTGTCAAATCAGAACAATTGGTTGAATGTAGCTCTCGTTTAGAGGACAGCACATTCATACGACGCCGCATAAAGGGCCAATGTAGGCAACACAAAAGGTGTTAATATGCAAAATACATATGGAAATAAGAGTAACTAATTGATTCGTAGATTATATTCAAGAAGTACAACACATGCTACCTGTGTGCCTTATAAATTAAAAAGAAAATACCACTGAATTGTGAGGGAATGTCTTTATTCTTTGATTTTTGGGTTGCTGGAAAGAAATGTAATGAAATAATTTCCGACCATGGCGTCTGTGACTACATGCAGACACAAAATCAAGCATTCTTACTGTATGAATTTAGACATATGCAACGTCTTTCATTAGTATCTCAAGTATTTAGAGTCTCAGAGAAATTTTGTTCTTGCAAATGTACGACTTTATAGTCTCGGGGAATATTCAAATAGTAAGTTACGGAAATTTTAAGGTTTTTCGTAAATGTACAACTTTAATCTGAGAAAATTTGATAATTTCTCGGAAAATTTATGACTAATCTCGGAAATGCAGCTCCGTACATTTTCTTTTATTTCCCTCTCAACCTATAATGGCTCCTATACTCCTTTGTACATTTATAAATAGGAGAAATGTATTAAAATTTGTAATTCACTAAGTTTATTCCTTTCTTCCTTCATCCATTTAGTCCTGCCTAACATGTGCTCCATTGACTTTCATCCATCCATCCGCCCTCCTTATGTCTGGCAATTTCCCTCCAAATACACAAACTTCAGTGAGTAACACGTGTCCGCATCAAGTAGTTTTTTTTAAAAAGACACGCTGCTGGTCAGAGGCTCCTGCAGGGCTTTGTTCACAGCGTGAGGCCACAACATTCACATTGCAGCGGGCTACCAAAATTGCTGTACTGCCAGACGTCAAACCTGCTTCAATTTCCAGGCTGCCCTGTTCGTCCTCGGCAGCCGGCCTCACACTGAGCAGTCAGAGAGTGTAACCTTATTACTGACCTCATTATTTCAGATTAGAGCAAAGAATGCAGGCTGGCCAACAGACAGATCAGCCTGGTCTAATTAGCCCAGATCATTCTAGACACAATTAGGTGGTTTTCGCTATTCATTTCGGCAATGGCACCTTATTACTGGTGACGATAATGACACCAACGGCATTAAAACGTGCAGAAATATGCAGGAGGTTGACACGGTTTCGTAGTCACACGGGGATGGAGAAAAAGATGATTTTTTATCAATATGCTGCATTGAAGAGAATTTGTTTCCTCTTGCTAAACCATGTTTCACTGAAAAACCTCTTGTTGCAAGTTTTTGACATTAATCTCCCCTTACAGTCACAGCGAGTCAGTTTAAATCCTCCACCGAAGAGCGCTATATGCAGAGAGTTCAGCGAGACATGCATGTTAGAGAACATTTGTTCAGTCTGAAGCAGAGACTATTTCTTAAACGCTTTAGGCGTAATACTGCCATTTAACTGTCAACGTTGCTTTTTACTGTCTAGAAGCTCACACCTCTAGTTAATTCAAGCTGCTGACAGCCACGCGTCATTATAAAAACTCAATGTGACAAGAACGCTGATCGATACAAAACGTGTGACCTTCAGTCGCAAGAAGTCACAAAAACAACTCAGTGGATCTGTGATGCCTTAAAGTTCGACTATGGGAGAAAAGAAAAAGAAATTAAAAGCACATTCTTCCTCTTACAAATGAAAAGACAAAATCAGTAAAATGTATCCTCGCTCAATTCAAAAACACACAAAAAAACAGCTTTACTCTGTCTGGTTGTATGACCAATAAAGCTAAATGTTAACTTTAGGTGAATATTGCTGGATGGCAAACTAAGCATGCCAACTTAATGACCACATGTGCTACGGTTAGCTAAATGCCAAACAGTAACATTTAGCATTATCCCATAAATGTCACTTGTAGCCAAAAAGTTAGTCACACTGAAAAAAGGAAACTAAAAAGAGGCAGAAGTTCTAATATTGTATGGATTCTGTACATTTTAGGAGACGGTTTGCATTTCACTGCAGTTCTTATTAGTCACTGCTCGTGGGTGGAAAGGTATACGTACAGTACCTGACACCTGAGTTTTATTTTTGGCAGAGGGTGAACGTACGGGTCTTTTGGGAGATCCTATGCTGCAGCCTGATGCTGTGATGTAGGCCGATGTAAAGCATTAAAGTCTCTTCAGGTAGTATTTGGTCGTAGTGTTTGTACTTATCCTTACACAACGCTGCCAAGCTCTCTGAAGGAGGCCAAGGCAATGGCATCAAATATTAATGTTGATGCCAAAGTGACTCTAACCTGGGTTACATCGACCCGCTAAAATTGGTTTTATCTTTAGATTCATTAGCTGGACCTTATGATGTGCAGTATTAGTCAATTAGAATCTAAAGATACAGCAAATTATACCCTGAAATTGATAGCTTTACATTTTGGGATATTAGCTTAGAAGATTGATACCACTCTCATATCTGTATCTAAATATGAAGCTAGAGCTAGCAGCCCACTAGCTTACAATAAAGACTGGACGCAGGGGGAAACTACTCGCCTGGGTCTATCCAGAGGTGAAAAATTACTAAACGTTCGATCTAGTTAGTTTCATCTGTACACAAACAGAAATATTAAATATTGTACTTTTAAAGGAAGTTATGTGCTTTTCTTGGCAGGTCTTCCCGGAGTCTAAGCTAATCGTCTGCTAGCTCTAGCTTCATACGCGTTGGACAGATATGATAATGTGTCGTAACTACTCCTTAGCACATGTTTATATATATTTTTTTCCATACCGTCATAGTTTCACTATCATGACGTTTATTCAAATTTGCTTTCGAGCAGACATGACTTTCATCATTTTACGGCCAGCCTTCTAATTTCAGATAGCAAACACATCCTGTCAATCCTTCACACACGCACACACACACACGCACACACACACACACACACATACAGTCTCTTCTTCGAACTTTAAGAATAAATTATTAATTTCAGTTAAAATACCTCATTTATTTTTACATTTTTAGCATTGCACACACACTTTGTTGTCTGCATCTTGGTGGTGTCCTGCTGTCTTCGTGTCACATCTGAAGGTACAACAGAGCCTTTATGTGTAGAAGTCACTGAAACGCTCACATTTAAAATCTACATTTTAACCTCAGCCATAAACAAATAACAGCAGAAGCATGGCTGTGCACGTTAATGATTTCTAAAACCTTGTTCTTCCAGCACTGGTGGGTTTTGAAGTTGTGTTTATAGCTCGTGTTGACACACTTATGCAGTCGGTGAGGTCTTGTGGGAAAATTCCCAAATATCCCGCTACTAATTACCACGGGGTTCCTATGTGAAAACATTTTGTACTTGGCAGCATAGAACCAACAATTAGTGTCAAAAATCTACATCTTCTGTTTAAAAACATCACAGGCTAAATGCCCTACTTGCCAGGGAACTCAGTTTTGTTAAAATACCCAGTAACGCTGCGTGTGTAACATTTAACCTGCAGCTAATTGGACATGCGAGAAGGCATAATGTAAATTCACCACTCTGTTTTTATTCCCACATAATCATGACATTTTCTCATTATACGTTTTTACCCTATATTTCACTGTACAGTTTTAACTTGGATACCTCTAGTTATTATGAAACCCAGGTCCCCCCCTTTTTTTTTTTTTGTCATTTTGATGATCGATTGCTTTCAATATATCCTTGCTTACTTCACTAATAACCAAGTCAAGTCATCATGACTTAGCATCTCATAAGTATGAGAAAACTTCTCATAATTACGACTTAATTATGAGCCCATTTCTCATAATTTTGAGATACAATCTCATAATTTGTAAAAGTTGAGTGTGTGCCTCTTAAATATCTGATAAATATCTTATGGGGAAAAATGCACTTTATTATAAATAAAAACTTTATTTCAATAAATATTTATTAAGTTATGTCGATATGAAATAACTACATGGTGAAGTCTATTTTTGTATACACCTGTGTCAAATACTAAACAAATGTAAAGAACTTTGTATTTTCTCATTTTCAGAGTCGTCCAAATGAAGTGAATGTTGCCCTTTGCGCTGCTCAGCCGCTGGTTTCTCAACTATGCAATAGAAACGATGTAAAGAAATATATACGAAACAGTTTTATGTTATTTTTGTCAGTTTTATATATATATTGGACGTCATATCGCCCAGGGCTCATCACCTGTTAGAGATGTGCTGCTGGCACAGTGGAGCTGCATAAAACTCAATATTTTGAAAGCGAGCAATGGTCATGATGGGATAGGTTTAAGTTACAAAGTGTGGCGTTTCAGTTCCATCAAACCCCTCAGTGCACTCCCTTCATGACACTGAGCAGCGTGTTGCATTCTTGTAAGAAATGTGAGATATTCAGAGGATCTTTGTAATCTCCACACTCCTTAGGGGGATTAGGGGCAGTCGAAGACGACCGTTATTATACGGGGGAGGAGGAGGAGGGGGGAAGGGGAGATTAATCCAGAAATCCAGATTTATTCAGAAACCCGTCGACTGGATTGAAGATTTCTTTTTTTTTTTTTTTTTTTTTTTACAAAACAGTGCGTTTTTCTACAAGAGAAAAAACAAATCACAGGGAGGAAGTCTGTGCTAGACAGATCATTATGTGCCATCCATCAAACTGCCTCATAGTTTCCGTTTTGTGCTTTGTGTAGGATGGATGGCAGATAAGTCATCATGGAATAGGAACTGCATCTGATTCAACACAGTCCTTATCTCTCTTATTATAAAACGGTGAGCCTTATATAAGGGTGTACGCTGTACCTTAAAATTTAATTTACAGAGAAGGACACGCACTGTAAATCACTCACCACTTTTAAAGACTCAATGCCAAAGTGCTGCAAGAAAACACACAGCACAGTGTTGGACGCAGCCTTCAAATATTGCTTAATAGTGGACCACCTTTCAGAATTTCCTCAGTTGTTTGTGTGGGTAGAAGTGACCTTTGCAGAGTGCAGTCTCCCATTTATCCTTTCCATATCTACATGGACCTAGACTGCCTGACACCTCACAAAGCTGCAAAGATTAAGATGTCAAGGAAAGGTTAAGGCTAAGACGCTAAAGCTACTAAAGCTGCACACGGCAGGTTGTTGGATGTACATTACGTTCGTCGTGGGTGTGCTTAAAACTAACTGAACTTTGAAAAATATATAATATAAATGTAGCTACCTGAAATGCAGCCAACATTGAATAAATACAGATGGACGATTCCATCCCCAGAAGAAGAGTTTCTATGCAAAGATGATTGATTTAATTTGTTTAAGTGCGTGTTGGCTGCAGCTACTCTCATAGTCTATCACCTAGTTTTCAGCAAAACCACAGCTTCACACCCTCGCTTGCCTAGACACTTCGTCTTTCCGGAAGCGTTCTCGGTTCCCTCGTCTGCACACCAGCATCCCTGGGGCTTTTCCTTTATCGCCCAAAATAGCATCTCATATCTGCAACCAATGAAGATCACAGTGCAGTCTCCTTGCTCATCATTTCTCTCCTCACACTCAGTGCAGAGTTATCTATGAAGTGATTTTACAGTTTATATTCCCTAGAACTGGGTTATGTTGTGTTCTATTGACCAGGGATGTTACGAGAACAGATACTTTGGTACCAAATCGATGAAAAGTTGGAAAACGTGATGGTGCTCGTTTTTTTTCCACAGGACCACATGTGGCGTAGGTACTGGAGGGCGCGAGACTAACAGCGATTCATAGTTCGAGGGACGATAATGTGTTGGGACGAACACAGATCTTCCCCGGCGTCCAGGGGATGCACTCCATTTTCCTCCCGCTAATGCTACATTGTGAACAACAAATTGTGTTAGGATCGGCAGGCGGAGAGCTAGTAAAGTTAGCAGTTAGCAACAGCTGATGTGATGCGTTCAAACGAGTATTGGGCGAAGGTAAATTATAACATCATCATGATGTGTTCAAATGTAATCTTGTAAAATGTAGAGAAACTTTGGTAAATACAGTTGTTTGAAGGAGATTTTTTTTCACAGCAATATAGAATAGATATTAGAGGTAGGTAATTATGACCAGTGTGCAAACGAGTGCATGTTGAAGTACATGGGATTTGTTGTTATAAGTGTGTATGATTATTCATTTGTGCCATCCCTACCATTTATGAATCATTTAAGGCTGAAAGGGAGTGTTGTTGTGTTTTGTTGGATAGTGATCCCGCTGTGTGCAGATGGGGATGGATATCATTTTGCCCGTAATTGGCACACAATGATTAAATTAGTACAAGAGAGAATTATACGAGTGAAAATGGATCCTGCTTGACGTCTTGTTCTGGAGAATGATATGATGAGACCCCCCCCCACCCCAGCTTCACTCACTCCTCTGTGCAACATCCCCTTTAACATGCAGACCTGCTGTTACAGTTCTGTACCCTCTGACATTCCTCATTATTTTTGTCTAATTGCCAGCCTTTACTTTACAATTTGAACCCTTCTGCTGCGTTTCATAGCTCTGCTTTCCTGCTCCTCTGTAGTTACCCACTCGCCCACAGTCAAAATAGGCTAAGCTGAAAAATCGAACCAGGCTAATATTTTATCTGCTTTGCCAAATGCAGTGTTCCACAAAATTATTCCTGGTCTAAAGGGCTGAATGTTCTCCCGGGTTGAGGATTGCGCAACACGTCACAGAGGTTTTATTTTCAGGCTTATTTTGCTATAATATTCGGGCATTTGTTTTTGTTAAAGCTCCATAAGAATTGTATTAATTAAATGATTATTAAATGTCCATTGCTAAATGAACAAATTCAAATTAATTTTGAAAAATAAAACACATTCTTAGGTAATATTAATTAAGAGTTTAACAGTCAAAAACTGCCAATCTGGACTGTGTACGCGTGCTTTGACTGATTAGATTTAATTGACAGTGGCAATGTAAACAAACAAGCCACCTTTACACATTAAAGAATTAAAGATTACATTAAAGAATGTTGCTTAATCCCGATTAGTGTTCACTATCGCCTTTTATAACTCCAAACTAGTTAGAAAAGCACTGAGAAAAAGAAGAAAAAAGGCACAAATACAGAAAGCAACACTTCGGCTTGTGTCATCATGAAGGAGCCATCAATCATGATAATGTCTTTCAAAAAATAGTTTTTCCAGAACCTTTTAACAAGTTTCCATGTTTCATGAATTGCCTTGAAATGATCGTCATGTCTCAGGATATGGCAGAATGCTCTAATAGTTAAAGAGTCATAAAGATTGAGTCATTAAAACCCTTGAATTTACATAACTATAAACTTCTTTTTTAAAGTGTTAAAACAGACCTGAACTGATTTTTTTTGGCCAAGCTGTAAACACATTATCGAAGTTAAAATGACTAACATAAAATTAAATTTAAGATATTTTTAAAAGGCGTGCTTTCGGCTGCCGATGGCGTTTATTAACGACGTGGGAAATGTCGTTATCCCAAGCAAAAAAAGAATTTAAACTGGATTTTTTATTTATTTTTCCCCCAGATAGTAATTGCTTGCTGAAAGCGATGGTTAAGGAATCCCCTGCGGACACAGAAACGCCTTTAAAATGGATTGTGCGTTATCAACACCCTGACTTGAGTGTGAAATCGATGTGCAGTACTGTGCTTCTTCTCCCAACTTGGCTGATACAAACAGCTTCCACAGTGATACTTCATTTCCTGCGCACATTGGAACAGTATGAGGTGGAGCTGGAGCGGGGAAACGCCTCAACTACAAGCAACATGAAAAAAATATATAAATAAATATATATATATATATATATACAAGATTGTTGTCGATCTAGATACTTTTTGTACGGGCAGCATAAATAATTCCCATCAAGGCTTTATCATGACACCGACTGTGTCCTTGATGGTAGTGAGTGAATTAACAAGGCAGATATCGATCTTTAGCTGGGAGTTTCCTCTCTTGCATTTGATGGTGACTTGGAGAGCGAGAGAGAGAGACAATTGGGGAAAGCGAGGCAGAGAGAGGGCGATCAATACTGTTTTCAGGTTTGCCGTATGGAGAAAAGGTGACAGGCAGCGAGAAGGGCATGAACAAGGCGTCGCATCGATTGGTAGCAAAATGCGACAAGCTGATTTAACTTTACCTTTAGGGACAACCGCGCATGATTACTAACAGACATGGTTGTGTGTTGCCAATGATTATGCCATTATGTGACAGAAACGGCGTCTTGTACATCCACCAGACTCTCGGAGAACATTAGATTTTGGCACGATCAATCAGGTATCCGAAACCATCGAAAATGGTCTCACTTTGTCCTGTTCAGGCCTGAAAGACTTGAAAGCCATTTAGTGCATTAGCAAAGAGCTTAGGCACTGGCACGGAATAAACCGGGGTGAATGACGGATGACGTCTGAGAGAGATGGATGGTGAAGGGTTGATTCAGCTCAGGAACGCCTCATCAACCGGCGGACAGCTCGAGGCAAAAAAAATGGTCTTTCTTTTTTGGATATGTTCAAGAACACTGAAGAATTTCAAAGTATCAGAACATTTAGAGCTGCTATAAATCAATCTTTTTTTTTTATATCAATAATAGATCAAATTACTATGTGTAAGATATAACTTTTCTTTCCAAACCCACAGAGAACTAGAAGGGCACTCAGAGCGCAGACCTCCGCCAAGGCCGTATCCATAACAGAAAAAGTTATTTGTGTATCCGCACCATGATTCGGATCTGAAATGAAAGTTTATGGCTATGGAACAAAAGGATACATCCATTCTTGATACGGGAGGCTGAATATCTGATACATACGTACATAGAATTGCTTGGTTTCTCCAAATAAAATCATTATTTAAAGCTTATTTTGGTAAAAATATCAGACCAGTTATAATAGCGTTTAAAACTTTGGCCATAGCCTCAGAAAGGCTCAACAACACCGCAGCTACACACAAACAGCGACGATCAATAAACAAAAAAAAACAAAACAAAAAAAACATGATTTGACTACAGGAAAGACTTCACTAATTAAATTAAACTTTTATTACATTCTTAGTCGTGGACTCTCCTAAAATCACGTTCTTCACAAAGCCAGAGGCGTCGGCTGGACGTGCACGTGTAATTGTGTACTTTTTGCAAACACGTTAGCCACGTTAACTTTTTAGAAAATGACAATATTTCAGCATTTCCAGCTTGTTTTCTTCCTCCAAGTGGACAAAAACACTATTCCAGGTGTAAAAAGACAATCCATTGGAGTGAAATGTTACGATTCGATGCACTTAACATTTTTGGATCAGACTATACCGCCTACTGGTGACGCCATGATGGTTTTCTGCTTTTAAGAAATGCTCGGATCAAAAAAAGGGACACTTCCCGTTTCCACATGAGAAATCCTCAGCCATTCATGACTCACGAGTAATTACTCTTAACCTTCATAATCTGACCCTGTCCCTGACAAGTAAGAGGAGAGCTTTGACATTTGCTGCTCTTTGTCAATAGGTCACGATGAAAGCACAGACGGAGTTGCATGGACATTTATTGATCCGGCTGTCTCGGGGTTAGCTGTACAGATAGATGATAGGCACAGGAGGAGGGAGAGACCGAGCCGTTTTCCAGGAAGTACAACAAAGGCCGCTTTGTGAGGCGCTCGTGCGCGTCCATCCATCTCGTGCGGTCCGTTCAACCCGGCGAAAGTAATTCACTTAGACCCACTGTGGATGGCCATTATCTGCGGGTGGTGTGCCTGTCTGCGGGCGTGTTCTGCCATGATATCATCATGCCACTCGCTTAAGTATACATCTCAGCCGAGTGATATCTGCCGTCTGGCAATAATTGCTCAATTGTGGACCTTTTAAGGCCGTGCACTCTTTGCTAACACAACTTCTCTCTCAATTAATCCAATTTCTCACAATTTCTCACTCAAAACAATCACAGCACTACAGAAGCTCTTATTGTGAAAGCTCTAGTTTTATAGCTACATTTTATATACAGCCGATTTAGAACGAAAAGTCCCAACTGTTAGGAATCAATGTACCAGTACTTAAGCAAGGTTTTTATATATATATATATATATATATATATATATATATATATGAATATTATAGACTGCATGAACATGATTAGGGGGGCAACAGTGGTCAGAAATGTTACTTTTCTTTTTCTTTTTTTTTTTTTAACCAAATAAATATTGTAAATCCATCGCCTATACACTCGCTCCTTTATTCTGCAGGTGTTAAAGGGTCAAATACCAAATAGGATGCATGACATAAACTTGCCAATTGGTCATTTTATATTGAATATATATAAAATGAATGTTCTATTAAGAGGCTAAATGTTTACATCAGGGTACATCGTTTTTTTTACTTCACGTCGCAGGTGCTTCCTGGACTGTTAAATGACATTTTTCGTGTCTGTTTAAAGAAAGAAGTAAAGCCTCCAAGACAAAGGGAAACATAAGGTTCAACTCCCTACAATCACCATTCATTTTCATACCGTCCCTTAGTAACTGGCAATAGAGCGAAAACGTTGGGAAAGGATTATTAATTAGCTGTCGCCAGTAGCAAAAGAGGCCTTCTAGGTTTACTGATATATATATATATATATATATATATATATGAAGAAATAAAAAGAGTCACTCACTTAAATTAAGTATTTCATCAAGTGAAATATGCGTCATGTGTCTTGGCACTGCTTTTTGTCAATATAAATAGTCCAAACTTGCCCTCACCTAATCGCACGCACACACACGCACACACACACGCACACACACACACACACACACACACACACACACGGGTACTGAGAAACCCTCAAACTGTAATGGATCAGATTTTGGGAGTCCATCCAGCTCATCGCAGCGGTCTGTGCTATTCTCGGCCAAATTCAGTCCACAGAGACTTCCTCACAAGGAGAGAGAATCTAAAAGGAAAACACTGCTGCACACCAGCGCGGTAACAGGTGAAAGAAAGCAGAATCAACAAGTTACGAGACAAAGAAAAACTGATCACTCTTGTTTTAGTGTTTAAAAGAGAGTTTTCCAGAGCAGCATTGCTGTAAAATGTCCTTGAATCTGAATTCTTTATTAAGCTGTTGAATGAAAGCTCCCAGAAAATAAACTGCAGCCTTGAGGAATGAAAGAAATAAAAATGTTCAGCTTTTTTATTTGGGCTTTATATTTGGTTGCTGTCTATGACATCGTAAGGTCACGGCACACAAGATGAACATTTTCAATTTCCCTTTTATTAATGTGTTTTCCTTTTTGAAAAACTTTTTTGAAAATGGCTGAAATTCTCCCGGCGCTGACTCCTTCAGTCACCTCGCTGCTGTGCCGGTCATCTCTGAAATCAATAGATAGGAGCGGGGAGTTGTGTGCTAGTTGAAAGCTTTTGCGCAGCTGTGTTACAGCAAATTTCGAATCGTCATTGGCAGATCAGAGCGATGCAGAAACGGGAAAGGTGCTGGAGACCAAAAAAACTCATTACCAGAGGAAGCAGGAGCAAATTGGTGTGACAAAACAAAAGTAATTGCACATCAGCAGGATATTAAATGCTTTACCTGCTAGGTTTGCATTGCTTTCTTTGTCATTATTCTCTAACAGCCTCAGACGCACTCAATGATGTTTTTCATTTAAACCCTAATCACAGTCTCAGTGCACTCTATACTTCCAGCACTGTTGTATTTCTTCCTGCTCATATCTCTTTTTTTTTTTTTTTTTTTTTACTGCAGCAGGATATGAGAAATGTGATGTAAAGTTTCGTCCTCCTTGACTGCGTTGAACATGTGTCTCAGACACATTTTCAACCTTCGAATCATTCACTGCACACACATCAAAACGAAACTTCATACGATCTAATTTGGTTTTAGATTGTTGTTTTAAAACCGAATGCTGAGGCAGTTTGGCTGAAATAACATTCACATTATTATTATAAATTGTATTTTTCTTTATGATAAGCTAAGCCTACTGCCTGGCGTACAGACCATAGGCTGTATAAAAAGAAGTGGATGTAGTCACTGTAAGGCTACCCATTGGTTTGTGGACGACCATTTTGAAGCCTTGAGTTTTTCTGGAACCAGAAGTGCCACTAGAGGGTGGAACTAAATAAACCAAACGCTGAACAAGACATTTTTAGGCATCCAAAATGCTACAATTAACTTTCATGAAGTAAAAACAGAGAGGACCCAAAGTGGATAATACCGTGGTAGCGATCTGTCAATCACAAGGTAGCCACGCCCTAAAGCATACGCTGCCTCATCACCTATTTTACTCTAAGCCGGAACATCATTTACAAAATGAACCTCATGCTGTATTGAAGAACACTTGAAACTAACAATTGAGACCATAAACTCATCAGGGAAATGTTTACTGAGGTAATAAATCAAGTGAGAAGTAGGGTCAATTTCTCATAGACTTCTATACAATCAGACTTCTTTTTGCAACAAGTCCCTGCTGGATAAAAAAGAAATAAGTATATATCCCTTTATATTTCCCTATATGTCCTAACGTACATGCTCGACAGCTCATCTTATATATCTATATATCTGTCTCTGCAGGAATTTCTACTACATCACCATGCTACGCGACCCCGTGTCACGCTACCTCAGTGAGTGGAAGCACGTGCAGCGTGGGGCCACTTGGAAAACCGCCCTCCACATGTGTGATGGCCGCCCGCCTACTCAGGACGAGCTCCCCGCCTGCTACAGCGGTGAAGACTGGACAGGCGTGCCCCTGGCCGACTTCATGAGCTGCCCTTCTAACCTCGCCAACAACCGGCAGGTCCGCATGCTGGCTGACCTCAGCCTGGTGGGCTGCTACAACATGTCGTCCGTGAGCGAGCTGGAGCGGGGCCAGGTGCTGCTCGCCAGCGCCAAAGCCAACCTGCGCAACATGGCTTTCTACGGCCTGACGGAGTTCCAGCGCAAGACCCAGTACCTGTTCGAGCGGACGTTCGGCCTGCGCTTCATCCGGGCCTTCACGCAGATCAACAGCACGCGCGCCGCCAGCGTGGGAATCAGCGAGAAGGTGCGGTGGCGCATTGAGGGGCTGAACGCCCTCGACGTGGAGCTGTACGAGTACGCCAAGGAGCTGTTCCTGCGGCGCTACCAGTACAACCGGCAGAAGCAGCACCAGGAGGAGCGTCTGAGGAGGTGGCAGGAGAGGCAGCAGAGGCAGCGGCTGCACAGGACCTATCTGGCTGAGCTGTGGAGACTGGGAGGAGGAGGGGAGGAAGAGGAGCAGGTGAAGGGGCTGGAGGAGGTAACCACTACAGAGGACTACAGCAGCCAGGTGGTGAGGTGGTGAGGAGGACACACTGATGGCTGTTTGATTCTTTGTGCTTTCCTCTCCTCCCCCTCTCTCCTCTGCTGTGAATCTGCCAAAACCTCCTGCCCTCATAGCCTCATAGCTCTCTGTTGGACTGCCGAACGGTGTCTTAATATTTATGATGGATGTATTTGTCACGGCAACATAAACATTTTGTATTTTTTTTCTTTCTTATGGCTACTTTTGGCACTGCAGTTGTGAATTGTATTTATTTATCCATTAGCAAAGTGCTTTGAATGTTCTCAAAGCGGTGAAAATGTTTCTTAAATTTCGCTAATAATTAGTAGAATTGAAAAAATAACAGGAGGAAGGCCAATTTGAGTCAATTTTAAAAGTGGTGACCGACTTGAAGGATCCTCTGTGTAATGTGTGTGATCTAGTGTGTTGGTCAGTGAAATCTCGTAGTTACTCTGTGGTGTTTGGCTTCATAAGAATATCAAAGCACAAACTCGGCAATAGTCTTTGGTGTGTTTTTTTTTCTTTCTGACTGAACAAGCTGCAATATACAAAAAGGCAATTTCTCGCAGGAAATGTGTTCAATAAAAATAATGCAGTACAGTCATGTAAATGTGTCCTTGATGGACTCTCTCTGGTACGCATGTGTACATGAACGTGTTCCACCTTGCTCCTTTTTCACAGCATGTTCTCACCATAAAAATCTGAAATCTCTGTGCAGTGTGCCAACTTCTTCCATATCCACGCACGTACTGACACACTGACGCACAGCGAGGGGAGCTGAAAGACAAGCTGTCAGAGCGGGTTTCAGCGCTCTTACATCACAGAGAGAAAGCATTGGTATTTCCACCATTAGGGCATTGATCACAGGCTCTTGCTTCCAAATTGATCGTTTAAAGTTCAATTGACCATGACTCTGGCGCGGCAGAAAATAGAAGAAACCAATTGGCTCGCTGGATGCTTTTTCCTCCATAATCTGACAAACATACAGCACTGCGTCCCATTTGCACTCCAGGGGGAAAGATTTCAACACATTTCCACAGACATGCTTTTGAGATGTTAGGTGCCGGAATGATTCATGCTAATATCTTGTTTCTGGAAAATTGTGTCCGTAATAAGCACTTCCCGACCGCTCCGCACAGACGTTTTTGTTTGTGAGACGGAAAATGAAGATGAGGAGGAGATCAGTCAGGAGGCAGGAAAGGAAATGGCTATGTCCACAGACCAAAATAGCCTCTCCATCCCCAGCTGCAGTCTCACAGCATGTAACAGAGGAAGATTAGAATTATATAAGCCTCTGATAATGATGCTGGATGTCTACTCATGCACACGGAAAAGTGACAGACACCTTAAAATGTTACATTAATTCCATCTCATATCATAAGATGTTTGTTATTTGACACAGCTTACTAATTGTTTTTGTGATCGGAACCATAAAACAGATATTGACATATGGCATCCAGGATGAAGCCGTTCGCGGGCAGTAACAGACAAATAGTGTAACAGCTTTATCTACGGATGTCTCCATGTTGACAGGGACAATTTGTTTCCGGGAGGTTTGTGTTTGATGAAGATAACAGATATTTGTTCTCAAAGATGTTCTCCTCAGCGCAGCATATGAGGAATGTGCTGCCTGCCTTGATAGCTCATGGGGAAGGTGAATGCATCTGCAAAAAGAGCTCAGCTAAGTGCTCAGACACAACCTCCGAGTCTTTCACAGATCAGTAGCTGCAGGACGTGTTGTTGGGCTGTAAAATCGTTTTAACACACTGTCGGGGAGGCAAACACAGCAAACCACGGGGATTGATATTTCCATCCAATTCCGAGTATTGAGGGTTAAGGCAAATGCAAAAAAAAAAGAAGGAAGCGGTTCAATCATAAATTCAGACCTCTCTCAAGAAACGAGTTGAGAAATCTTAATTATCTTTTGTGTCAATTAAAGTTTTATTTTATCATAACTAAGTGACAGATACACAGTGGTGGAAGAAGTACTCAGATCCTTTACTTAAGTAAAAGTAGCAATACCACCCCAGCAATACTGTAAAGTGTGATACAAATAAAACTCAAAATCTCACTCAAGTAAAAGTACAAAAGTATTAGCATCAAAATACACTTAAAGTAGAAAAGGTAAAAGCACTCATTATGCATAATGGTCCATTTCAGAATCCTATATATTATATAATATTACTGGATTATAGTTAAAAGGTAAACTTTATCACAACATCACATTAATAATGCAGTTGCTAAAGGTTGAGCTCATTTAAACTAGTCTACTGTATATTGCTGCGTAGTTTAATTATACAAATGTATAAGTTGATTTATATTTTGTATTACTAATCTAAATCTGCTAAGTAACTAAAGCTGCCAGATATATATATATATATATATATATATAACTATATAAATATAGTGGAGTAAAAACTACAATATTTGCTTCTGAGATGTAGTGGAGTAGAAGTATAAAGTAGCGTACAATTAAATGATTCAAGTAAAGTACAAGTATCTCAAAACTACTAAGTACATTACTTGAGTAAATGTAGTTACTTAGTTACTTCCCACCACTGCAAGTGCAGCGGTGATATAACAATCTGTTGTCTAACAAGACGACACTTTGATGGTTGAACCAGGAAAAGTAATGTCGAGCTAATGCTAAAATGAGCTAGCTACAAATCTCCACAATTCACCACTCAGCGTTAACTTGAGCTCGTCAGTCGTGCTTTAAGACCACAAACTGACACTTCATCCATTACATTGTTTGCCAGGTAAAATATACTCACACTATAAAACTTAACATGTACTTCTTATAGCTTTAACCTTTGGACATTTATATTTACATTTCAAGGGTTGGCACACAACACTAGTTATTGTCTCTGGAAAGCACACAAGGAAGAGAGTGTCTGAGTGAGTAAGAAGCGAGAAAGATGACCGAACCCTCAGGTGTTGGACAGTTATCAGTCATGCAGCAGGCATGTCGCCGCTGGCCTTGCTCGTGATGTCCAGGTGGAGCACCGACCTGGCCTTGGTCAGCCAGTATTCACAGTAAAAAGTACTGATGAAGGCCCTCCTGAACTTATCACCTGAAAGAGTGTACAGAGCCAGGTTAAAGAACGTGTTGAGTCCAGCCAGAGGCCTGGAGATAATATACGCTGCATGCACGATGCGCACCACCATGCACGACATCTCTTTCGTCTTTCGACTTTCTATCCGCAACACACGCAAGATGTGATACGGCAGGAAACACACCACAAACAGCACCAGGATAAGCACGGTGACGCGCCGCGCTCGCATCCGACACGGACTGGACGTTGAGGGGCCTTTCGCCAGCTGTTTCACCACACCGATGTAACACATGAATACCACCACTAGAGGGAGTACAAATCCGAGTGCAGTAAGCAGCCAGCCATACCACCACATGTTGAGGGATATGGTGGAAGCAAAGTCCAAGCAGTAGGTCTTGTGCATTCTCACCTCCAAAGATATCATCGTCAACATGGGTGAGATTTCGGCGGCGGTGATGATCCAGACGGCTGAGCATGCGATTATTCCCCACCTCTTCTGCTGCACCTGTGCGGCCCTCAGAGGATTGATCACCACCAGGTAGCGGAAGACTGCGAAACACGCCAGGAAGAGGATGCTCCCATACAGGTTGAAATGAAACCCAACGCGCACAAAGCGGCACATGAAATCGCCGAGGGTCCACGAATCGCCGTTGCTGTAGTAGGAGACCAGGAAGGGCAGGCTGAGGACGTAGAGGAGGTCGGTCAGCGCCAGGTTGACCATGATGATGCTGCTGCTCTTCCAGGGACGCAGTTTCGTCAGGTAAATGCAAATGGAAGTCACGTTGCCCACCAAGCCCACGATGAAGATGATGCCGTAGGAGAAAGGCAGGTAGTAGTACTTCACCAGTTGGTCCACGTCGGTGCAGTTGCGATGTTCTCCAGAGTAGGCCATGGCCGAGTCCTGTTGACTATGAAATGAAATTTTACAATCCACGTCAAAAAAAAATTCAGAAAAGGGGGAGCTGGCGTTGAGGAAACAGAAAAAGAAGAGGTCCTTCTGGGAGTTATGTTCCACAATAACACACACACTACACTGATATAGGTTGAGTCACTTTGAAGCAGCATTTAAATCATCATTTAGGAAAAAAATATATATAAAAAATGTATATCTAGCACTTGACTATGTAAATGGATGTCAAATTAAAATGTGAAAACATTCCGTGTGGCTTGTCAAAGGTTTTTCAGGGAGGTTGGTTATGCTTTGGCTGCATCTATTACCTCCGCCGAGGCCATTTATAGTTCGGTTTGTTTGTTTGTCCGAAGGGTTACGGAGAAACCACTGGTCCGAATTTACAGGAAACTTGATGGAAGTGTGTAGCATGAGCACATCCAAGTCATGGTGTGGAAACTTGCATTATTTTTCTATTTTACCTAAATGATTTTTAACTTGCCGCAAATTTTGACAGTGGATTTCTGGAGTGTTATCACTGAAAAAAGCTACCTGCTGCGACCGCTATAAGAGCAGCGAGTATACACCGAAACAAAGCTGCGGGCCCTAAAAACCCAAACAATTAGCTGAAAAAAGGCTGGAATGCGCCGCAGAATTGAGGGGAACTGCAGATGGTAATTCTCGGTGGGTTCGTCACTACGGGTGACACCTTCCACACAACATGTAGTCATATGATTCTTTGTTAATGTAAAGAAAAATTGATTAGTGCAGCTTTAATGTATCAAAATATGAACAAATGCTGAATTTGTGCATTTTTGTAATGGATATTTTGAGCTGCATGATTCCTTTTATCCACGAACCATATAGATTATATGTTGTTGGGTGAGGGGAAAATAGGCTACGAACAAATCCTCATTCCCTTTGCCCTCAGCTGTCAGATACACATTGGTAATTACTGCTTGAGGAAGGAAGGAGAGAGCAGGCACAGAAACCCAGAGGCGAGCAGACTAGGAAAGAAACAAATAATCAAGCAAACGCAGTGGGAAAGAAGCAAACAACAGCTTCTTCTTTCCAGTCTGGTTTCTGAAAGCCGCTCAGGATTTGACAGTGTCGACGGCATCCTGGCTTGAAGGCAGCTTCCTGTAACGCTGCAAGTGCAAACTGCTCTCATTATAAATGTGAGGAGATGCGCGAGGTGTCATTTACACATGTACACTCGGATTTCATTAGGCAGGAAAACGATTAGATTTTGTGGAAAAGTCATAAACGTATAGTTTGAGAAAAGGTTTTTTTTTCTACTCACTTTTTGTTACAGTGTCCTCATCAGTGCTCACTCCGAGCCTTCAGTGTCTTATCACTGTTTTCACACTCATCCCTCCCTCACTCCTCCTCTTCCTCCTTACTCTTCTTTCCTTCCAGTCTTCCACACCCAGGGGGAACTCCAGCATGGTTTATTTTGAAAGCCCACAGTTGTGTGCTTCACCTTCAGCCATGTGTAATAACTTCCTGGTTTCATGCTTGAGCTGATAAAGCTCAAGGGTCACTGTATTTACACAGATCAGGTTTCAGGTGATTTTGGAAAAAGGGGAAAACAAGTCTGGCAACACATTTTTCTTTTTTTGTTGAATTAAACTCTCCAGTGAACATTTTGTTCAGACTACTAAACTCAAGAGTGTCTATGAGGTCTTTGTTATTTCTTCAAACAAGCACGCAATTACCTGTGTGTGTGTACCAGGAGCTAAATTTGGCACAAACACAGACCTTCTGATTAAAGTGAAGAGGAACTTTAACAGAATGTGGGAAATGAATGCTTAAATAACAGTGTCATCTGTGTGATTACCCAAACTCTACGGAAGAGTACTAGTGCCAGGCATAAGAGGAAAAAGATTTTTATTTTATTTTTTGCATTTTCAGAGAAATGTCAAAATGTTGAGGACAAAGTTGAAATACCATATCTAAAATAAAGTCATCATTTTGTGACTAAAGTCGAAATTTTTAGCCTAAAGTCGAAATGTTGAGAATAAAGAACATACGGACAGTTTGACGACTTTTTGACCTTAGTCGCAAGAGGCAAAAGAAAATGAATATCTTCCTCCTCTCTGTTTTTCCCTAATGCCCGATCCTAATAATTCTTCCGTAGAACTGCCACAGACTTCTGTTAGCTGCATGAGCAACTTTCAAATCAATACTTGTCAATTTCTCACATATGTAAAAATGGTTAATTACTAACACCTGGCGTAGATATCGACGACGAGGGGCCCAGAAGCTGTTATGGGCACAGGCACATTTTTGCTGAGTTATTATTGAAGGCGGACCTTCTAATGCAGTGGCTCTCAACCTGGGGGTCAGGACCCTCAGTGGGGGTCACCAAAGCTTTGTAGGGGGACGCAAGGCCTTCTTGATTTTCACGGTTGTACTTACAAATGTCTTATCTATCTCGATTTTGTTCATTTCTATGGAGAAAACTAAACAAAATCAAAAACCAAAAGAGTTTGGATTATCATTCAAGATATACATATTTTTAAATCTCACAGGATAAGGGCACCGTGAAGACGGAACATGGGGCCTTCCCTCTCGGCTACACGGCCTCGTACTGCATTATAAAAGTACGCAGTTAAAACAACCTAATAGAATAATGGCCGAGAAAACACAGACTGTGTCAAAAAAGGAAACCTATTAAGTATGTATGATTTTTAAAAAAAAAGAGAATTGTATTAAAAGTTCCTAAAATGACAGGAAAACTCATCTCTGATGCAATATTCACAATAAATGAACACACTTCCGGCAGTTATTGCGTTCACTATTTGGATTAATTGTACACTTTGTCAGTTGTTCTGTAATGTTATTGTCATGCATTAAATCTAAAAATGAAACATCCATAATATATGTCACCTAACTTTAGTCAGAGATCGTCAGTTAAAAAAGGTTGGGAAGCCACAAAGGCATATGTTCCGCTTCACAAAGTAACCATTCAATGATAACATTGAGATTTTTGATGTTTAGCAAGCGTAACCAAAAAAGAATGCTGCCAATATCAACGCGAAGTTGGAGGCTCTCGATAGAGAACAAGAGAGGCAGGAATTTGGACTTAAGCAGTGTTGTTAATGACTTGCAGAGAGCAAGACCTGTAAGATGAACTTCCAATGGGTGAGTACAGGTTTCTTTGTTATGGCGTGGGGTCAGGGATTACAAACTAAAGCAGTGTAGCCTATGCTCACCGACATAATGGGTAACTTTGTGTTGGTTTGTTTGTGTTGGCTGGCTAAAGCTATTTCAGACGTTTGATAAATGGATAAAAACAGGCTGTGGTTTGAGTCAAAAACAAATTTGCATTGATGAATGTGACGCTTTGTCTGCTGTGTGTGTGTGTGTGTGTGTGTGTGTGTGTGTGTCTATGCAAGAGCGTGGGCTTAATTCAATGTGCGCATGTTGTGCAAGATATCTTTAATGTCCTTGTGAGCAAAGGTTAAAGCTGGCAACATGCTTAACACAGTAGTTCCCGGTGGTGGAAAATCTTTTTATTTTCTATCAACAAGTAACAGCACCTGTGCTTTGCAAATGTAAAATGAACGCATTCATTTGGAGTCATGTTTCTGTCCACCTCCTGAATCTAAGATCAATATTCACTCTCCTTTTTGCTCTGTATTTGGTCTCCGTCAACTCCTGAGGGAAATATCTGGCTCGTTAGCTGTTAAATGCTTCGCCAAGTTCACGAGCGAGTCTCTACCTTCTGCTGTGTTTGTTGTTTATCATAAAGTTTTACTAGGTGGTTTTCCATCCACCTGTATTTACGCAGATTTTCAGTGGAAAGAATTCGGGAAAATCTTGAATTATCGCAAAAAGGTTTTACGCTTGGCTGAGGCGGAAAGGTTGGTGAATTGATAAAAGCAAAAAACGCGATAAAAACGCAATGGAAAAAGGTTTCGTGAATAAATGATGACCTACATGAAGCATGTGACTTTAGCGTCCACTGAACAGCAGCACACTCATCCCTCCACACAGATCAGATGGAACCATCCTCAAATGAATACATGTAACAAACAGAAGTGTCATATTTCCCACCAGTTTTCACCATTTGAGGTTTGATGAAGCGGCAACCTGTGGTGCTGAAAACTGACACCAATGCACAGGGACCAACGACTGCAGTTCCTCGAATGGTCACTTGAGGCTTTCTCCAAAAGCGAGTCAATTTCCACAGACCTCCATTTTAAAATGTTTACAGCAGAAATAAACATGTTTACAACCTGGGGAAAAAAACACCTTACTAAAGGTGAATTTATATAACTCACCCGTTAAATTAAATTAAGGTTTAAAGCTATGCATAATAGTTGAGAACTGGCACTACCTACTGCTGAAAAGCTGCCAGCTTGAACAACGCTGATAGGACAGGCAGCCTGGACCAAAACAGAGAGCTAATAGAGTCTAAAAGGGTTTGCTCTTAGTGCTTTAAATTGACACTTCATCTTCATTCAGCCATTTTAACTGCAATTTCCTCTCATTTCAGTAACTGCATTTCAACTCTCAGCACATACATTTTAGAATATTTAACCTTATGGAGTTTTACAATTGAAATATCTTAATTTTCAAAATGTCAACAAACAACAATAGTTTTTCTTGATCGAGTTTCAGCGTAGACCAGCATAGTTATATTTTTAAGTCACAGAAAACAGTAGAAATTTGAACTATATTTCAATACTTATATTTCTTAAACCTAATTATTAGGTGTTATAAGTGAAATAGCATCCTTAACACGTCGGTTTAATAAACATTTCTGGATTGTTTTAAATGTGGTGTAAAATCCTTCATCTCCTGTGTCATTGTCCTGTTAACGTAAGTGTAAAAACACTTATGATTCAGTGTGAATGTATTTGTTCCGTGTGAGAGTAAACTGCATAGACGTACCTCCACCTCTCCACTGAGGTTTGTTGTTTCCATTTCTTGAACATGTAGTGCAATAATGTGTGATATACGTTTGAAGATCATTATACAGTGTTTAAATGTTAATACTTCACCTGCTATTAACCCAGTTCCACTTCCTTGTTTACCTGAAAGTACAAAGAAGCTACAAATATACATCTTCTCTCCTTCGGCTGCCCTCGACGTGTTGATAGAGTCTCTGTAATGTCACTTTTCTGTAGATCACACAAAATCAGAAAAGGAAGCAGAAGTTTACAAATGTTTATTTTACAAAAGAAATGCTAGAAATGGTGTAAACAGAGCTTTATAGATCAATCTAAATTGTGGCTTCTTTTTTTTTTATATATATATACTGTGGGGATGTTGCAGTCTTTGAAGAGGCAGCAGAACCGAGTGTTTATAGTAGGCTACAGATAGAAATCATCTGAGTTCAGAGAAAAAATTAATGTCAAAGATCAACTCGACACACAGAAATGTGAGTGCAGAGGATGAGACGCCTCGGAGGCAGCTCGCTGGGGGATGGGGGGTGGGGTGTCAGGAGGTGGTGTTGGGGGGGTTAAGAAAGAAAGAAAGAGAGAGAGAGAGGTTCTGTCTACAGTTTGGGCATCCTGGCAGCGTTGAGGCTCATGGACACACAGGAGGAGCCGGCAGCGTAACGCATCTCCCTCAGCATCCCACTCCACTGCTTCTTGTCCTCCTCATACCTGACAAGACAAGAGAGTCAGATCTCGGAACACAACGGGAACTAACCAGAACGTGTCTTTGGCCCATAACTTGAAGAGACTTACTGCCAGACGTCAGTGACCTCTGTGGGAGCCACCTCCTTGTTCTCACTCTCAACCATAGCGAAGCCGCCCACAGCGTACAGGGAGCCGCCGTTGCTCAACAGGTTGACAGAGCTCCTCTCCTGGGGAAACTCTGTGTAGGGCTCCCACCTGAGGAGATACACCATTAGGAGAAGGTCAAGTGTGAGATGGAGCTGCTTTTTGTACCTCGGTACAGTCGGACAATTTCAGTGGGGGATTTTTTTGTGGCTGAGATCACTGTGATGTGGGATTTGGAGGCCAAAAGATTTTAATATTTGTTTCAAAATACCCCTTTTTTTTCCCCTTTTTGTCTTTATTTGATAGTGGTGTTGCCTAATGACACTTTTATATTTCATGTCCCTTTTATTGTATAATACCGCATTTCTTAATACTGCTAGCCTTTAGCCCCCTGCCTCTCTTAAGCTAGCAAGCAACCACTGCTACCAAAAGCTGTTAGCTTAATGTTATTAGCTGCTGTTAGCTAACAACAACGTCAAAGTCATTCTGAGTCCACCAACTAGAGGCTGCTGTAAATAAACATAATACACTAAGATTAACCTCTAATTTTTAATAGGCTGCACATGTTAGTGGTTTATTACTCACCGTAAAACAAGCTTTTGAAAAAAACAACCCCAAATTCTATTAATATGGAAATAAAAATGATTAAATAACATTTTATCATAATGAGTTGAGTTTAAATGATTGTTTCAACTATTTCACAATTTATTGGTTTAATTTTTGTATTTACGCTTTACAATTTATTTCATTATTCATTAATGTAATATTAAACACTTCCTCAATTGTATGTGGTGGTCCTGAGATTATTTTATTTTGGGAAAAATTAATATGATTTTTAACACAATTCCTTAACTAAAGGTAAGACAAGTTAAACCAGAATCATACTTGTTTGTGGCGAAGTCATAGGCTTCACATGAAGCGGTGAGGCCTTCCTCGTTGACTCCACCAGCCACCACGATCTTGTTGTTGTGGACGACAGACCCGAACATGGCTCTTGGTGTCTTCATGGCCGCCATCTCCCTCCACTCGGACTGCTTGTGGTTGTACGCAAACACCTTGTTGAGGGCTTTGCTGTAGAGACGAAATGAAGGAGGAATACAATCGTGGGATTTCCGTGTCAAAAAATGTTACATGACAGCCAGATGCTCACACTAATGAATGCAGAAGTTAGTGTTCCTTCAGGTTGTTGTTTGTTTCAAAAGCTCCTTCTTTTTACATGAAAGACTAAAAAAACTCCAATTGCAGATCAAAAATAAGGATTATCTGGTATAAATTGCTTTGTAAATCATTGTAACTTTGTAAAAAGCAAAGTGTTTTTTTTTCTCTAAAACACATTTAGGCTAAAAGGGGACATTCCAGTAAATGATGATGAAAATGTGTCCTTCCTGTCTCCTGCATCACATTTTGCTAACATTACTGATGGACTGACAATGTGATTCAGCATGAAGGCTTCATCAGGGCGTCACTGAGTTCTCGATTGAAAGGACGCAGCATCCGACCAACAATAAATTGCTCAGAAGAAAGTGAAGGAAACTTGCCCCTTCAATATAGAATATAGAAGCAATGAAAAGAAAACATCGGAAAAATAGAATAAATAAGAAAAAGGAAATTAGAAAGGCATGAGAATGAAAGAAATAAAAGGTATTTCATTTTGTTTTTCATTTTACTAGATTAGTTTAGGTAGGTGGGGACAGAAGGGCCAGGTCACTATTAACCAATTTTCTGCCATTTCTTTTTGACGAAACAAGTTATCGATTAATCTAGAAAATAATCGACAATGAAAATAAACGTAAATTGCAGCCCTAATTGTATCTACAGAGGATTCATCTGGACACAACAGATAATACTTTTGATGATAAAAATAGATGGGAATTGGATGTGAATACCACAGTTGGCACATATATGTAGCCCCAACTGGAGGTCATTTGGTTGGCAGATAAGGATGAGATCTTTAAACTCCAAAATCTCAACTCATGATAAGTAATGTAGTGCACTTTGTTGGAGAAAGTTTGGAGGTGGTCTTTTGGGACTGCCTCAAGTTATGTACATTGTTGGAGAAAGAAATAAGAAAAAGAATAAAACTGGAGCGTCCCAAGAGTACAACTTTTGCCAGTATACGGTTGGAAGTCTTTAAATTAGGAAGAAATGTTCTGTTGGTTGGGAGTTTATGAATGTATTTATTTGTATATGTATGTATATATGAGTGTCTATGTATGGATATATATATATATTTGTTGATATGATGTATTGTGTATGTAGAATTCTATTTAACTGTAGGCAAGGGTATGTATGTTTGACACTTTTTCTATACTCTCCTAATCTACTTTTTATACTTTGGTGTTTTATTTTATGGCCCTAATTTATGTTTTTCTATAAAAAAAGACATTTTAAAAAAAGCCATGTAAGACAGCAGAATGTTAAAAAATGTATGGGACTTGAGTCAAGGACTGCCCCAGTTTTCTCTATAAAGTAATACATATTCAGTATATAAACACTTGATCCTATTATTAGATTCAGTGTTAACTCCTAAGGTTTGAGTACTTGTTGGCTGTTCATGTATCACTGCTGTGTGCACTGAAAACACAGTTAAGACTACAGCACATGTTATGTTCAGAGACTCTGCAGAGCCTTCATATCCCTGCATCAATCAACAAGAGATGCACAGGATCAGTATCTTCCATTATGGTAATATATTACACTGTAGCAGTCTAATTGTTGTCTATGAACGAACCACTGTGCAGCCCTGCAGTCTGGCAGAATGATGGACAACAAGCAGCTGCAGCTCACAGCGTAAGGTCTCTCACACACACACACACACACACACACACACACACACACACACACACAC
>CALSBV010010707.1:674379-685890 GCA_943590825.1 Bovichtus diacanthus
ACACACACACACACACACACACACACACACACACACACACACACACATTTACTCACTTGTCGTCGGTCTTTCCTCCAATGCAGTAGACCAGTCCTTTGTGGGAGATGACAGCATGGCCGTGGATCTTCAGAGGAAGCTTTTTGGTCTCACTCCACCTCATCTTCCTGAAGAATTAATATTATAAGTAATAGTTTTCAATGATCTTCTTCAATGATATTTTGTTCCCCTCAATTTGTCGCTTCTCAGACTTTCAAACGCTTAATTGTTACATGTGCGGCATTTTATTTGTGATAAACATAATTAAACTAAATATCCCAACTATAAACCCAAGAAAAAAACAGCTTTATAATTATTGAAGAAACCAATTAAGAGGGTGAGATCACATCAAACAACACGATTTAAATATAAATAAACACCATATATTTGTTTTTTTATTTCTAGCGGAAGCAATATTGTTCACTTACAAGTTAATTATCACCTTAAAACTAAATAAAAAGGGAGAGACAGGGTGCAAAATAAATAAATAGGGAGGCAAAAGGAGCAAATAATGCTACTAACTCAACATCGTAGCACATCACAGTGTCCAGCGACTCGTTGGTCTGGAGGTCTTTTCCAGCCACGGCGAACAGCATGTTCTCACTCTCTCCGATGTTGAAGAGGCATCTTGGAGAAGGCATGGGCGGCAGGGCAACCCAGTCAGATATTAGGGGATCCAACTGTAAATTTAAGTACATTAAAACAACCTCTTAGCAGCCATTATCTGTGTGTGTTCATCTCCTCATAGAGACGAGAATGCACCATCGCACTGTATGGTATCCGCACATTGATTATTCTGTAAAATCTAAGTATTAACGGCCTTCATCGCCTCCTTCAGTGTCTGTCTCTCAGACCTGATGGACAACATGATCCATGGATTGAACACAGAAGGATTTAACTGTATCCCACTCATTCTAGTGGATACAGACTGAAAAATAACTTTCAATTTATGTCCTTTTTCCTCTACATTATTTGTGGTTTAAGTTCCATTCAGTCATTGAAAAGCAACAGAGGGTTTAAATGAGCTCAAATACTCCCCGAGAAGAACAGTTTGTGAGATAACGCTAGGGGCACTATTTTCACGAGTACTCACAGACTTTTAAAATACTACAAACACTGTTTTATTATAAAGCAGGCGGTTAGCTTAGATTAGCACACATACTGGAGGCAGGAGGAAACAGCTAGCCGGACTCTGAAGAAAGTTGAACACAACTCTTTCCAAGAGCACAACTAAAGCTGAAGCTTTTTAATTAACCTGTTTCATCTTGTTTATATGTCTGTTAAATCCATAAAACGTGTAAAAAACACAACACAGCCATGCTAGCCGTTTCCCTCTGCTACCTGTCTTTGTGGTTAGCTAAGGCAACAGTCTCCTAGCTTCATATTTTAACTTTAACATATGACAGTGGTGTCTATCTTCTCGTCTAAATCTCTGCAAGAAAGTGAAATGTCAAACCATTTCTTAATAATTCATGCTTTGTAGAGGAGTATTGAATGAAAGAAAAATCTGGTTACCAAGTAGAAGTAACATTGCAGGGGTAGATCTTTGTTTTCCTCATCCACAAATAATCCTCCAATGATGTAGAGCTGGTTCTTCTGGGAAGCCAGGCTGACATGGTTACGTGGCACCTGCTCCGACATGGCCGCCAGGAAGCACTCGTTCTCGTTGACATCATACGCCACCGCGGCTGTATCATTTATCATGACGATGAATTCACGTGCGTACATGCCGTGTCTGCGGTTGTCATTCAGGAAGCCGGGGAATAGGCTCTCCTCCTCCTCCTCATCTCCTTCCACGCCAGCCCCCTCCTCCCCCTCCTTCTTCTTGGGTGTCTCTGGAAGTTTTCCCTTGAAGGCATCCCTGATGACCTGGATCGTCTTCTGGAGCTCTGGGTCGGCCTTGATAATCTCGTCGGCCTCCACTTTTTCTTTGAAGTACTTCTCTGGCAGCAGGCGGAAGCGGATGCAGTTGAAAGCATCCTTAAGGACCTTGACGCGCTCCTTGTCGAAGCGAACCCAGGCCATGACCGCCTCAAACACCAACTCCTCCTTCCCAACATTCAGCGAGTCTCCACCGATGACGGCGAACAGCTCGTGGGCCGCAAGCTTGAGGAACTCCTCGTCTTTGTAGAGGAGTTCGAAACGGTCTGCTACGTAGTTGCGTGCAGCCACAGCGAGCCTGGGACAGCTGATCACCAGGCCCAACCTGAAAATGGCCAAGCAGTTGCCCAGAGACAACTTCTTCAGGAGGTAGTTGACACAGACCGTAAAGACAGAAGGGATCTGGAATCTGTTCGCCACAGCAATTATGTCCTGTACGTTGTCATCGGTGAGGTCGATCTCGGCCGAGTAGAGGTACTGGACGATCATGTCTAGGATGGAAGGGTTGACGTCCTCCAGAACAACCTCCTTGGTGTTCTCCACCTCCTTCCCATCCTCTGTGAAGAAGATGTCCCTGAAGTAAGGGCTGCAGGCGGCCATGATGAGCCGATGGCAGGGGAAACTGCGGTCGCCTACCTTCAGGGTACAGTCCACAAACTTGTTCTCATTAAGCAGCTCCTTCAGCCCGTCCTGAAGCAGGGTGCTCTGAAACAGGCGCAGCTCTTCCTTGATGGCGTTGGGGTCCATGGCGTGTCACAAGGGGAAACGGCGGGTGAACAAAGGGGGTCTGTGGAGAGAGGAAGGAGAAGGCGGCCACAGGTCCTTTTGGCAGTCGGTCCTGGCTGGAAAAGACAGAGCAGAGAAAAGGTTCCCCGAGTGAAGACCCTGCAATTTAATCCCGTCCCGCTCTAAATATAGCTCTCTCTGCCCTCTGCCTGCTTCAGCTCCAGTGGAATCTGACTGGGCCAAATCACAGCACAGCACAGGCCTCGGCTCGAGCAGCTGCTGTCACAGACTGAAAGAAGCAACTGGCTGCTCAGGCTGAGGATCTGCCACCATGATTCAGCTCCAAAAGTGTCATGTGGCCGACTAACAGCGGAGACAATGCTGTCAAAACCCTCGAATAGCTCACCTCAAGCTGTACGCATGACCGGGAGGATATTTAGAGCAGCCGCTGTCACTTTCCAAAATATATGTATAAGATCACCCTTTTATTTATATCGGATTTTCATTCATTCATTCATGTGCTTCATTTATTCAGTCTATAATAGCCACATCACCTGTACTGATTGAGTCTTTACATATACTTTGGAATTCATATACTGTGACTAAACAACAAAGGCCTAAGGTACCATCAATCAACATTTCAAACCCCCCAAATATTCCATTTACTATGTCTATAGCAAATATAATAATAGAAGTTGCCGATTAATTTGTTTTGACTCTACGTAATTAACTAATAATTGAGAAAATCCACAAATGTTCAGTTTTTTTTTTAAAGCAGAATCAACATTGTGTTTGCTTTTATTTCTATAATATCTAATTTCTAACGATTTATTGGTATTTTTATACTTTCTTTTAGTACTTCACTATTTATTCCTCAGCTGAACCTTTTGCTGAAATTCTTCAAAGTGACAAACAAAGTCAATACAAAATCTACCCTCATTTTTTCTTATCACAGCATGGCATTATTTAAGTGAGATTGAAGAGCACAAAAACATTGTGCTAAAAATGGAGCAGGAAAGTTTGTGTGCAGCAGCTGTGTACAGAAACAGGTGAGAGCCACACGCGCGCGCGCGCGCGCACACACACACACACACACACACACACACACACACACACACACACACACACACACACACACACACACACACACACACAGTTCTGTCCACCAATCAGCATGATTCTTCCTTCTCCCTGTGGGGTGTCCAGCTGCTTGGTCGTGTGTGTGTCTTTGTAACTGTGTGCGAGTGTGTTGCTCTGCAGTTAAACCTTTTAAAAAACACAACTCAAATCACTGAGATAAAGTCACTGCTGAAAATATTCACTCTCAGTTTTTCTTTTTTTCTTGAAGATAAATCGCATCAATTTGCTCACAGTCACACGTTTTCATAAAATGGTAAAAAGGCCATTACTGATGTGTCTGGATCAATAGGATCTTCTTTTGTTTTACGTCTTATGTATGTGGCCTGATAAAGTGTGCGGAGTGTGTAGAGTTAGGTAACATTTCTCCCGTGGGCAACACTAAAGATAGATCAGACTACGTCACTTGTCAAGGAGGGTCTAACATGTAATTTAAGCAGAAGGCGAGAGCAGATTGTTCTTAAACATGTCTTGCAAACGTGTATACATGTTCGTAGAATATTTAGAGAGTGTCTGTAAATGATGGGGGGGTGAACCCTATTATGCTGTTGAAAAAATAAGACACTCCCCAGCATTATTTTTTTTTTTTTGGACCTTCCATTGACTTAGAAAAAAACTGCAACACCCTCCCACCAAATATTCTTAAATACAAATAATATGAAAAAGGTAAAAAGGCAAAACTCTCATTTCCAGGTTGTCAAGACCCCGACGGTTTGTCACGCCCTTCGGCGTTTGATACCGAAGCGCAAGCATCTGTATGAGACTACAACTCCCTCCAAAAGGAGGCCGGGATGGATGAGTGGCTCAAACAAACGCAGGACAAAAGGACCCATGCTGTTCGTGTCCACGTGAAACCAAAACTTGACGTTGACTTATTTTAAGTTCCGTACGTAATTTAGCCTAATTTACGTCACATAATTACGTCTTGTACTTTACGTATAACTTGCATACGTTATGTAACAGATATACTTATTTTAACTCAAACCACGACCTTTTTGTAAACCGAACCAGGTAGTTTTGTTGACTAAACCCAAGTGACGTCAGGGGTCATCATCATTCAGTCATATGCGACAAGTTGGGAATAAGAACGGGTTTGAGCTGAGAAAAAAGGAAAGAAATATATATACAAGGGATCTTTTGTTCATCGTACAATAAATCGGATGAATAATCTGTATTAATCTACACTCTTCTGCGTTGAATGTATGCTGGACACGGTTTACGTTGCACTAATCGTGCAGTTGTCCGTGATGGGATGAGCTTTACTGTGCTGATGTAATATGACGTTTTAATTGCATCTGGTGAGACCAAAGAGGGTTTTTCTGGCCTCAGCTGGAGAAAAGTTGCATTTCTATTCTATATACAAAATTTTAGCTAACAGTAAGAACCCATTTCACAAATTATGGAATTTGGTTTGACATGCAACTGTCAAATCGCCCAGGAATTGAAAACGCATGCGCAGAACTGATCAGATTACAACATTTAAATAGAAAACAATCACTGCTCTGATGATCCATCTATCTAATCTGATTAGTAGAACAATCGGTAACATGTGACCCTGAACATGGATCATAATATAGTAAGTATTTTATAGTATACTGTAACTTTATATACAACCGTTATCATGAAAAATAAGAGGATAATATAATTTTCATACGGTCCCTGACCATGAATGTGACGGCTTTGCACGTACTGTATTAGTTTAGATCAGATTTATTAAGAATGTTAGACATCAAATGTTGACCATGTAACAGTACAAGATGGATTTATACAGTACAGCTGGGTGATATAGTGACAAACCAACAATGGAAGCACAGTTCTAGTATGTTGTACTGTAGCACCGACTCCAGTAACATGAGCATGTGTTACCCAGTAGAGGGCAGTGTGTCTGTGTGTGTGTGTGTGTGTGTGTGTGTGTGTGTGTCTGTGTCTGTGTGTGTGTGTGTGTAGTTTACGGCTTGAACAAATGTCGACAGTTAGTGGTAATAAAGAAGTAAAATCAGGTAAACACAAAACATCACATTTTCATTCAGAAAATCTTAAAATAAAACATTCAAATGCACACAATTATTCCATGAAGTTACAGAGCATCAGTCATTTATATATATATATATATATATATATATATATATATATATATAAAAAGAACAAACTATATTTATTGATATAAGTAATGAGAGGCTGTGTGTTGTGTATTATTGGCTCTTGTTATTACGCACTACAATGACTTACAGTGATTAAGTAAAGAAATAATTAGCTACTCTATGTATTTATGACATAGTGATGGACTTATTTAGGATTCAGACACCAGAGTATTTACTGGTCAAGTCCATCTTTTCACAATCTTTGCAGCACTCACAGACTGAAAAATGAGATCATGTCCGAGAGGCGCGTGGGAATCCTCTAGAAAGTGGACACACACAGCGAGAGTGCTCATCTGTATTCCTGAGTAGGAGTGCTGGAGTATCTCCTGCATTAGATGCTGATATAAAAAAACAACAACGGAGGTAAAGCTGGGCTCTCTTTTTCTCTGTAATTAGAGGAGGATCATTTTACAATAAATTGTATAGGAGGAGGCACAAAGACAGGAACTGAAATGTGACAGTGATACGGAACATCAGTGTACATGTATATGCCTGAGAATTATGCAGAAACTTTACATAACCCTGTGAAAAATAGCTGGTATTAGCTGCCCCTCCTTGAAGTATCTACAGCAGATGTACGGCAGATGCCTTTACTCAGCCTCCTGGAAAAAGAAAACATATGAGAAAGTCAATACTCTAAAACATTTGGTACCAATCAAATTCTTATGGCCTCATTTCGGATGAGGAAATTGCAAAAAAGAAGAAATAAAATGATTTCGCAGTTTGACAGGCTAGGTGAGAATGATATAAATGGAATTAATATGGCAGGGGTGAATCATGAGAGTGTACCGGGGGATCAGGTGATCACACACGTCCTCTTGCACTCCTCCTCTGTGTCGAAGCGGTTCTTGTTTCCGTTACAGCCTCCGTACCAGAACTGGGCGCAGGCGTTGGCCTGCTTGTCGTAGTACCAGCGGATGTTATAGTCTCGACACGTGCCCTGGTCCAGAACCAGGCTGCAGCGAGGGTCCAAGGGTACGGTCTCTGCAGGGAGAGGAGCAGATCCTAGAAAATCATCCACACCGCATCAAAAATAATTGGCCTCCATGCTCCCCACCTACATGACCTCATTACTGAGCCTGTCAATCACAAAGCACTTATCAAAACCACAGAGTCCTCTCATGTGCTCATGGGCAGATTAACAGACAATGGGCCCCTGGGCACAGACATACCCGGGGGCCCCACCACACCACCTACATAGGAGCAAGATACACATCCTTTATAGTTGTTTAGCCACCTCTTGTTGCTTGTCTCCTTGTAGTAGCTATGCATCTCTCCGTCTTTGGCCCTGTTCAGACCTGGCGTTAACATGTGTCTTGATATTTTTGTATATTTTTAGGTTTAAAATCTGAACACACACAAAGTCTCTCAACGCACTGGACTGGAGCTTCACTGGCGATGAATCTATCACATGACATCACAGCAGACCTCATCAGACATCACACATGATGCATTTAGGATCGTTTCACGTCACTTAGCATCTCACTAGCTTGCTGTAGTTTAGGGATAAAACTATTTTAGGCTGTCTGTAGTTTTGCCCTTATAGTATTTTAATCCGACGGGCGGTGTTACCATGGCAACGATGGCAAGAGGCACCAAATGACACACTCAGCAAAGCCGTGGTATAAGGACGAGCTGGTGGCTCAGAACTTGTGCCGTCACACTCTGCGCTGAATCTTCCCAATAAAATGCCCTGTTGAATTAACTGTTGAAACCTTGTAGAAGGAAATCATTTCCTGCTGGAGTGAACAGAGCAGAGGAGTTTGATGCACGCAGTTGCCCTGTCAGCCATGTTTTGAAAAAAAGGTCTCAATTTACCCAGAATTCCTGGTAAATGATTCCTGCTCAAGATCTTGGCAGCTTCGTGCAACAGAGTACGAGTTGGATCTCAGTCTGTGTGTCTTTGTGAAACCAGCTCCTGATTGCTGCGTCAGCAGGAGCGGGTTGAGTTGAACAGCAGCTAAAAGTTATCTGTGATTTAGAGGAACGCCAGAGAATTGCTCTCTTCACTCGGACATTAGTTCCGGCTTTCTGATTTTCCAGTTGAGCGACCGTATCACGAACGGCCAGGGAAAGAACCTACAATGTTTGTTTTATCAATTATAGTCTCGTTGCATTATCACTAAATACATTTTCGTCAGTCTAATACGAGCATAAATAAAAGTGTAGAACATGTTTCAATAATAACTGCAGTAATGACTCCGTCTCCCTACAATCTAATGCAGTGTCAAATATAGTAACATAATGTCAAATAATTGTCATTGCAACAGGTTTTTAATTGAATTATGATACAGTTAATCCATATAACACTTTCACTGCATTTGTTTTACTTTGGACATTTTGAATCTTCCATATATTTCTGTTGGGAGGCTTTAAGATTGTTAAAATTAAGATTTGAGTTCTCGTCTGTGCAGATTACACTGCAGCTCTAACTATCCATGACTGAAGCAAGTCAGAGAAATAAGCGACCCGTCTGCGACACAGTTAGCTCGGGGAGTAAAAACGAATATACATTTATGATGTATTAAAAATGTAGTTGCTGTTTATTCCACATAATTGCTACTGAAGATAGGGTTTTTCAACACAAATAAAATTGACTAAAATTACACAAGTTTGTCTCAGTATATAGGATTTAGTTTTTTAAAGCATGAACAATAAGGAAGTTGTCCTCGTCTCTGATAGGCTCGTCCTGCTCTGAACACACATGTGATTAATGATCTGATCACTGGACAGCTGCTCTTAAATGCTCGTCTTTTTTCTTCTTCTGTATATACATTTTAAATGTTAATCTTTTTATTTCCTCAGGAAGTTGCCTCTGGTGGGTTAAGACTTTTACACTTAGTAAAGACGGCTTTACTAGTAAGACAGCTTGTTGGAGAATTATTAGAAGTTTGATAAAAGCGGGCCCATGTGCGTCTCACAGGCTTAAATTCTACCTCGTGTTCAAAGATCCGTAGTGGTGTTGAGTGAGGACACAGCAGCTGGTGTACGCTCAACCACAAGTGCGGTTTATATTCAATCATTCGAATGTGCAACTACTTTGACAGCACTTTGAGGAATGATGCATTCAAAAACACTCATGTGGACGCTATAATTAAAATGTAAACGCCGTTGCTGGTTTGATTTTAATGGAACCTGAAGGTATGATGTATTTTCTTTCTGTTGCCTGAGGAGTCATTTGCAGGAAGCAACTCGACTTGTTGTCTTTTATTGATAGTGTTTCTCTGTAATTACTATTAACCGGTTTGTTGTGGATGACTGCTCTGTGTCATGTCTCTGCATGCACTGGCTATTAAAGAGAATCATCTAAAAAATGTATAAAAGCAGAATCTGTACCTTTGGGAAGAGCTGGCTTTAGTGCAGGCACATGCTGTATGGATACACCTGCGGATGATGTGATAACTCTTGAAGAAGAAGACGATGAAGATGAGGAGGAGGAGCCTCGTGTATTGGAGGAGTCTTCTCTGTCTGCGGTGTTGCGGTTAAATGTGTCCCCGCGCTCGCTTCCCAGGTGTGTCTCAGTAAACACATGCTTCTCTCCTCCTCCCTGATCGGGACAAAACCGGTGTTAACAGATTTATAAAATATAGGATATAATTATATTAAACACTCATAAGTTCCACACATGTCCTGTGCTGGATACTTTGTCACCATGCTGGGTGGTCTCTACCTGGCCTCCAAGGCTGTGAGTGCTGGCTCCAGTGTTGGTGCCGGTGTGCCGGCCGTTCAGTACTTGCTGCTCAGTCGTGGGCCGGAACGCATAACCTCCAATGGCATAGTTCCCATTGTTGCCATTCCTGTTGCCGTTGTTGCCGTTGTTACCATAGCCGTTGTAGCCGTTAGTTATTCGGTTATATATCAGGGCTCCATTCTCGTCCTCGCAGAACTGGCTGACCAACTTGGATTCCAGTGCTGAGACAGAAAGACACAGAGAGAAGAAGTCAGAGCCAGGGATCCAGGAAGTGTCGACTCGAAAGATTGAACACCTATTGTGAGAGGCGAGCGGCATTGATGCTCTGGGGATGTCGACGTGGATCTGTTGGTCGTGCCACTATTTTTGTCCGGACTAAACCTCAATTGTTTTGTGCTTTAATAGCAGATGTTTCACATGTTAAAGTAAGATAATAATTATGTTAAGTATTATACCTGCTAAAGTTTCTAATTGAGGACGCTCTGGAAAAGATGAAGAACACTGTTTTTAAACCGGGGTTATACATTATATCTAGGATTTGTGAGATTACAGGACCATAGCAGTGTTTTAGCATTTTTTTTGTTTATTATCTGCAAATCGTACTCTGAATTACCATAAAAGGTCAGCACAGTACAGAGGCAGATCAAAAAAGTAGTGCTTGGAGAAAAAATCCTCGTAGCCATAAGACTACATTGTTAGCTCTGAAAATATGCATTTGTTACTTGATTCCAGCCACCGGTTGCACTTTACTACGAAATCTACTTTACTACTCCCATTGGCTGTTCAGGGCGAATATTTGCTAGTTGCGGAATGCCTCAAAAAGTGCGAGTAACGCAAGGCGCAAATTTGCTTCGCTTTTGGTCTAAACACACTTTTAAGAGCACAAATCATTTTAAACTATCTTTGGCATTCGTGTACTGGCATTACTTATCCAACATATACACATATACCGATACAAGCGCAATAAGCAAATATCTCTGCGCTAGTACCCAGGATAAGTTTCTCTAACCTGGCAGGGTGTTGAAGTCATCAATGAGGAACATGTGCTCGGTGTCTGGGTCAGAGGCGATCAGATTGAGCTCTCGCTTGAACTCGGCCTGTGTTGGGTCGGAGGTGTTCACAATCCCCAGAGCAAACATCTCAATGTTGGCAGCATGTGCCTCTCGTACAGCTATATCCAGCTTCACCGGCTCTCGCTTGTCCGTCTGCCCGTCAGTGATCACGATGGCCACTTTGCTGACTCCCAGACGCGAGCTGTAGAAGGCCTCCTGGGTGGCTTTACGGATGGCTGTACCCGTATAGGTGCCCTCTCCCATGTATGTGATTTTCCCGATGGCCTGCTTGATGTCCTGTTTGGTGGCGTAGCGGGCCAAGTTGAACACCAGCTTTACCTCCAGGCTGTACAGCACCAGGCCGATCCTGGTGGCGTTGCGGCCCACTGTGACTCGGTCCACCAGTGCGTTTACGAAGTCCTTGATGATCTCAAAGTTTTCTGGGCCCACGCTCTCCGAGCTGTCAATGACAAACACCAGCTCCATGGGCCTCTCCTTACACTTGATCCCACATCCTGCAAGCACATCACATCAACATATGAGATCATGGCTGAAATGTCACGTTGAGGAAGTTCACTGTGAAATCTGATCTAATGATTTACAGATAAGATGAGACACTGGCTTACATTCAGAAACTATATCCTCTGTGCTGTAAGTCAATACTGAAAGGTGAAAAAAATAGACTTTACCACAAATCTCTTTGATCATCCGAATGATGTCCTCTCTCTGAAATGAATAAACCAACACAGTGCGAGTGTATAAATAAAGCATGAGCAGTAACTGAAAGTCAGCGATGGACGAAATAATCAGATCCTTTACTTACGTAAAAAAAACAATATTTAATAAT
>CALSBV010010707.1:686290-716771 GCA_943590825.1 Bovichtus diacanthus
ATATATAATTATAATTATATATATATAATTATAATTATATATATATAATTATAATTATATATATATATATATATATATTTATTTATTTAAACACTTAATCCTTCAGTTTATCAGAAAAATTCAAAATCACCAAATTTGGACATAGTGGATCAGAAGCTTCATTAAATGGACATACTCAAGTAAAGTACAAGTACTTCTAATTTGTACTTAAGTACAGTAGTTGAGTAAACGTACTTAGCTACCGCTGGAAGAAGTATATGAAAAAGAGGAGACTCACAGTGAGGCCTGCTTCACCTTTGACACCAGAAAGGCCCTGAGATAAGATTACAAAAAGTAGTTTTAATATTCAAAATATTCAAAAATATTCTACACATTTTAAATTCACAGTAAATGGACATGTAAAAGCATCAAAAGGGTCGCTCACAGGTTGCCCCGGGGTTCCAGGGTCCCCCAACTCTCCTTTGATCCCCTTCAGACCCCTCTCCCCTGCCGAGCCGCGGTCACCCTGTCACACATTGCATCGCAAAAAAAAAATCAGTGATCAGAACATAATATGTGCACTCAAACCCACATTGAGACGTCCTGCACAACATGGGGACTCACTTTAGATCCAGGAAAGCCTTCTCCAGGCACCCCCCTTGGTCCTGTCACACCCTGGGCCCCCTGTTCACCCTGAATCAAACACATGAATGAACTTCTTTATGTGCAGGGCAGTTATAGACCTCTCGCAAAGAGTTTGCAGATACATGAATTTCTTAGAAGAAGGACAAAAAAAAAAGATCAGAGCCTACCTTTGGTCCCTGAACCCCTTGTCCTTGTGGCCCTGTTGGCCCTGCTGGGCCAGGCCGCCCGGGGTTACCCTGCAGTACAGAGGACACAATAAGCATCACATTGGAATGGACTTAATACCCGTTTCTTTTTTTTTTTATTCAATACAATTTCCCTTGACATTTTACCACCTAAATTCCCCCAGGATGTATTAGACACACTGTTGCTAACAAAGCCCTTTCTCTCTTTTGGGTGTGCCCCAAGCAGGCGGCAAACTCCGGGTCTGAGAAGTGAAGCCAAAGCAGAACTGACCTAAAGCTGGGGTAGGCAAAAATATTTGTGGTGTCATTGGACAAACGGTCCATAATAACCTCTCAGTATATTGTAATTCAAGTGGTCCAAGAGAAAACTAGATTTCTGCACCTCAGCCTGCGACTGTAGACTTCGGCCAATCGCAGGTCATTTCAGAGAGTACAGGTTACTATATGAAGCGGGAGCATATGCGAGAGAGCAGAGCTGCAGGAGAAGGGCTGTATTCTCAAATTCTGCCGTTTCTTTTTGCTTTTTCAAGAAAACAACAAAATTGAACTTGACTTGATTGAACATGTTACAAGCCAGACCAGCCATGTATCACACATGTGTAACCAATAATTCCTCTTTCTTCAACAGATGTCAAATGAATACGTAATAGGAATTCTCTATTACGTAATTCTCTGCGGGCTTTCCCGAGTTCACGAGAATGGGACGGACTGACAGGCCTGCTTTTCATTAATAAGGATAAATGTATGAAGGGGATTTTGATTAAAACAAACCAATAAATGAGATAAAGCCCACAGGCTTCAGGTTATCTTTACACAAGCATAAACTCTTGCGTGCATAGAACTAAAATCTTCCTGCATGCAGGTAACCCAGGGGAAAAGAGTTACTTAATATTCACTCCAGAACGCTCAAATTCACCCTCACAGAGAAACGTTAAGAGAGCGCCACAGTCTCAAAAGGGCCTAAATACCAGAGATTCTGTCTGAAAATATCTGCTAGAATGAGGATTCTGTACCTCTCTTAAGCCCTGCAGAAAGGGAGTTGTCAAACTCTGATTGGCCGAGAGGGGGAATGAACCAAGCTGCGCTCAATGCTTAATTAGGAGCCAACAGGTGATTTGATTAACCTCCAATCAACTCAGGGGAAATGTGACATTCAGTTCAAATTAATTGGGGGAAAAGGGAAATGTCATATTTCTAAGAAAAAGCATTTATCTCCGTCTTATAATACTGAGTCGTGCATTTATGACACCACGACTCTCTCAACGTGGATAAGCGTCTGCCAACTTTGCGCCTTTAGTCGAGTCCTCAATTAAATCCTGCCTGGCGCTGCAAGACTGTGAGGCACTCGCACCTCCAGAAACACTGCTCTGAAGCCTACAGCGATTGTGGATAGGTGCTGGGTGTTGCTTCAGTTTGGCCTGCTTCTCATCAGACACATATGTCTGTGGAGATTCACACTCTGCATCAATGTGTCAGAGTGCTGCGGGGAAAATCATGATAAATGTGCTGAACAAATGAACCGTCAGCCTGAGGATATAAGGCCTCTGTGGTAGGATGTTCGCACACAAGATGAAGCACTCTTTTTTTTCTTTTTCCAATCTGGAACTCTTTGACTACAGCAAAGACGTAATTCTTCAGAAAATATGACCCAATCCCAACCAGTTGGTCGTGTGTCAAATGAAATTACAGCTGGCTTTCTGCATAAGTAAACACATTGCAATGTTGTCCTTCCCTCGCGTTTGCAGAAACAGAATACAAACTGGTTTATAAAAACCTGAGTTATAAAAAGTTAGATGAAAAGTCAAAATAAAAGTCATTTTAATACAAAGGAATGTAAAATCTGAAAAAAGGGAAAGTTCTTAAGTACCAGAGGTCCTTGGAGGCCTTCGCCCGGAGATCCTGGCAAACCAGGCAACCCTCGGAAACCAACATCTCCCTGCAAAGGAGAAAACACAGTGAAGATAAATGCACGCTTACAACACAGCAATTTACAATCCAGCAAACTAATGAAAACATTGTTTTATTTAAATAGTTTCCTCACATCGTTCACTTCAGATACTTTGAAATTGATCTTACACTACTGGACAATTGCTTTGGCTCAGTTTTCACAGCAGGAACCATTTTTTATAATATTAGGTGATACATAATGCTTTCTCATTTCATTTGCCACCAAAATGCATTTAGTTGACAAACGTTCTTTTTTTTTTCGCACCTTTGGTCCAGGGATGCCCACTCCTTCCTGTCCGGGTTCTCCTGGAAGTCCAGGCAGACCAGAAGGGCCCTAAACAACACAGGACATGTGGGTAAAATACAATCTTAAGCTGAGTTTCCATCCAAATATTTAGCAAATTTTCACCGAATTTCGGAGAAAATCCGCAAACGAAAATGCGAGTGAATGCTTGTTTTAACTGTAACACGATTGTTAGGAGTTGGTTCACCGAGGTTAAGCAGTAAACGGCGCGACAACATGACGCAATTAAAAGAACGGTAGTCGAACATCAAACGGGGAAAAAGAATGGAGAAAATCAGATCGAAATATGACCGATGTGTTAGTTTCCTGTATTAATGTCAGGAAGTTTAAATTGAGAATATTTTCCGTCTCCTCAGCGGAACAGCATTTAGTGGATGTTGAAGTCACATGCTTCACGTACGTCATCACGTTTTGGCTAAATCGTTTTCCATTTCACTTTTGCTGTTAACGATACACCTCAGCCAAGCGTAAAAACTTTTTTTTGCAAAATCGAAAGAATTTTCTAAAGAAATATAAGTCTGGCATTATCGCTTGTAAAAAAAAAAAAAAAAAAAAAAAGGTGAACTGTTGTTTTTACGCTGAGGTACGGGTACGGAGTGAAGATATAACGTGTTAAATACTAAGCTTTAAATGTGATATTGTTCATTTAAACCTACCTCTTTGCTCTAACTGAACCGAGTTGGAAGAACAGTTTGGTCCTTTGATATGAAGTGTGACGTGAGCTTTAGGGGTGCGGATTTGGTTACATTTTTACAGAGCCAGGCAGAGGAGTCTGTATGCTAAGCTAAGCTAACAGTCCGCTTGCTGGAGCTTCATATTTAGTGAACAGCATCAATCTTCTTGGCAAAAAAGCGATATATAAATCAACCCCCATTTGCCAAAATGTTGAACTACTCCTTTAAATCTCTTTTTCAGTGACCAAATATATCCCTGCCAGTCCAAATGTAATCCCTTCACTCTGTATTTGTCTAAATTCCCCATGTGTCTGCTTGCTATGGTCTTAATTAAGAAAGACGTACATGAGGGTCTGCAGCTACTGTAACTTCTGGTAATAAATATAGATATATGGCTGGAACTGAGGAGTAGAATAACGAAGTCAAAACACAGATGTATGGACGACTACATGGAATGTGTAGACGGATGGACCATCAGATTTATGAGAGGACAATTGGGCATGTCAGCCTCTAAATCAGCTCCTCACCATAGGGCCGGGATAGCCATCTCCTTTGGGACCGAATGGACCTGCAGGGCCTGAGTTTCCACGGTCCCCCTGCAACAGCACACAAATAATTAATTCATGCAAAGGATACAAAGTGATTTACAGATAAGACGTTCAAAGCAAACTCAAAAAGGAATGTGGGTATGAATGTATTGTAAGTATTGTGCTATGCATCGAAACAGGGGGAAGGTTACGAAATATGCCGTAGCCTTTTATGAACCGTAGGGCTGCACGGCAGGATGTATGCGTCACATTCTCCACGTCACCCCCTCTGTTCTGGCTGGATGCAGGGAAATGGTCTTTGTGATGAAAGTGCACGTGTGCTGCCAGATCTCTGCCTCTCATTACAGTCACTCCATAATTGATCCAAACAGAGTGTTCAGCTATGACAGCATGCTTAAAGTGTGTGTGTGGACGGGCAGTCCTCCAGTGCATGAGTTACGAACACATTGTTGTGTTTTAGCAAAGAGGTTTGTACTGAGTGTTACCTTTGGACCAGGGAGTCCGTAGCCAGTCTCCCCAATCGGACCAGGAGGACCACTGGGGCCAAAATCACCCTGGAACACACGTTAGCAATATTTATAGAAAAAAGGCAAATATTGTACTTTTTACTCCAATACATTTATTTGACAGCTAAAGTTACTTTGCAGGTTAAGATTTTACATATAAAACGTATGATGCATTGCTATACATGCCAGGGCCAAGTTTCCCAAAGATAGTTTGGTAATAAATATGATTATAATCATTTATTTATGCATGGGATTGTTTAAAGACATCTGTTCACACTACATTCAAAGTTGCCCCCTCCTCCTCCTCCTCAACGAGGGCGTCGGTCCCACTAATGCGAGAACTTTTACTGTTGATGTAACAATGTTGCTGATAATAACTACTGGAATCCCTGACTATTTATCTTTTACATAAGTAACATTTTGAATGCAAGCCGTATATTGTAATGGAATATTCTTTTTACATACTTCTACTTTTTTTTAAATTAAAAAGCATTTGACGCGTTAACTAGGCTAAAGATACACATATTGCATTTTGGTGATAAACAGTGAGGTTACCTTGGGCCCGGCGACGAAGCGTCCCGGTGGACCAGGTAAACCCCCCCTGCCTAGTGCCCCCGGTTCTCCCTGAAAAGATTAATGCAAGAAAAGTGGTTAAAATCTTTAACTTGGTTTTCTCATCATTCATCATTCCAGAAGGCCATGGACAGGGTCTCAATGCAAGTATTAGAATTATTATAGCTAATGCAGCTAAAAAGCTCCTCACCTTTGGTCCCGAGGGTCCAGCGATGCCAGGTGGACCAGTCAAGCCCCGGATTCCTCTTTGGCCTTGGTCACCCTGAAAGCCCACATTGGGAAAACAGTTAATAATCTGACTGCGGTGACTTTACTTACTATATGCAGGTCAGCGAAGTCCGAGTGCAAGACATGAAAAAACGTGAGCAGAAAATGTGACCTTTTCACCCTGGATGCCAATTCCAGGTGCCCCCTCTGACCCCCTGAGACCTGCAGGTCCCGGCTCACCCTAAAACACACAAACATACACACGTTATTACTTTCACCTGTTTGATATTGGAGGAAACTCCTATGTTGGCTGTTGGTGATACGAGTTGGATTGCTGGATCAATAAGGAGAAAATGTGAAATGATAAGACTGTGGAATCATAATATAATAACAATATAATATTATTATTATTATTATTATTATATTGCCTTATGCTGCTTTTGAGGAAGATGAATTCAAATGTATGTATAGTAATTTATAATGCGGCATTAACACAATTAGAATGAAGTAAATTGCTAGATTTGAAGAAAAATGGTTAAAAGATATCTTGTTTAAAACCAGAATTACACACATATATTCACAATTAAAGCACAATTATGGCACTGAATCTTGACAGACTTAAGAATATCCAGGAGGACAACAGGTTGTGTGAATTATGTGAATTATGTGAAAGAAGAGAAATTGAGGATTAATCTCATTTTCTTCTGTATAGTCCTTATAATCAAGAGTTAAGAATATCTATATTAAATAAAATGTCTGTCCGAAAAGAAAAAAAATCGTCTGGATGGTTGATTTGTTTAGTATAATTTTTATTTATGTTGCTACTCTGGTGTCTCTTTTTCTAAATAACGGTGTCTTGTAAGCCTGTTTGGGCTGGGCATATTATTCATGCGTTACACAATAATAATAAAAATCAATCCGTAAATTAAATACAGGAAGTGGGGATTTCAACTACCTTCTGTCCAGGGGCTCCGTCCTCCCCTGGCAGACCCGGCAAACCAGATATTCCCGTTGATCCGGGCTCGCCCTGAGGACACATTCATGGATCTGTGTCAGGTTATGGACTGGAACGTTTTGGTACTGGTTGCTGCTGCTGGTGTGTGCTTTGACTCACCTTCGCTCCAGGGTCTCCCGCCCCTCTCTCTCCTGGGGCGCCAACCTCGCCCGGCAATCCTTGGTCCCCCTGTGCGAGACAACACAGAATATTACTCCTGATTCATTTGTGCAAACTTAAAACTGTGGGTGTTGATTTGGCATTGAACAGACCTTGGATCCAGGCATGCCCTCTCCTGTGGGGCCTCTGCTCCCCGGTGGCCCCCTTGGTCCTTCCACGCCCTGCAGGGATAAATGGATAGAGTTATAAAAAGAGGAGCCATCTATTAAAAATGAACCCTAAGTGAAAACTGGATGGCTAAGGGTCTGTACGAAAATTATTTAGTGATGGTCAGGTTTGAAAAATACATCAAACCCTCGGTTCTTCATAGTTGTTCGTCACTGAACGCATTCGGCTTCAAACAAGAAACCAGCACAGTGAAGTTAAGCGTGCCATTATCAAGTTAGAAATGTTTTGCACGGATTTAGAATTGCACAGATAGACAGTAAAAAAAACAAAATGTTTTTAAACGGATAAAATCGATGCAGCAAACCAGAGATATCATCCCCATGAGATGAAACCAGGAAGTATGTAAAGTATAATCAGGGAAATGTACTTAAAATATGTAAATAAGTAAAAGTACTCACAGTTGGATTATTATTGTTTATGCATTAATGTAAAAGCAGGATTTTATTGAACTTGGTTGAGGTGGAGCTGGTTTTCTTTTTTAACTATTTTGTATTGGACTGCCACTAATGATTATTGTCAGTACGGATTAATCTGCTGATTATTTTCTCCATTAAATCAATTCATTGTTTTTCACACAGTTGGTTTGTAAAAATAGTGAAAAGTTCACAAATTATATTCTACCAACTCTCCAAATCTGAACATGATTTAAAAAAAATATATGTATATTAGACTGAAAATTCTAAAAAAAAAAAAAAAAAGACCAGCGAATCTTCACTTTTGAGAAGTTGGAACCATAAAATGTTTTTTGTATTAAATGATAAAAAAAAGTTGCTCTTCTTATAGTCAAACTCTTCTTTCGTTTTCTGTGTTCTGATATCAGGGAAACGGTTTCCTCTCAGGCCGCAGCTGCTCCAAAACAGGATTAGTTTTGCAACTTATGCAGCGTATTGGTTTAACTATGACGGACAATCAGATTGACCTCATACACACAGGCTTCATCATCTCATCGGCTTCACTTTTATTTCTATTATTGGATTTATAAATAAAGAAGCGTCCAATGAGATTATAGATTGAAGCTGGGGAGAGTCTAGCTTTAAAGTAAAAAAATGTTTTTAAAGTGAAACGTACATCATTTTTGTACAGTTCTTTATAAAGACTGATATGGACTTTACATTCATGGCATTAAGGAATAATATGCACAACTGTAATTGTAGTGATTAGATTTTATTGAAGCACTTGCCTTCTCGCCCTGTATGCCTAATCCTGGGAGGCCGAGCGGCCCTGGAAGACCTGGAGGGCCAAAATCCCCCTAAAAGTTCAGGTGAGAATAGAGGTGAATGATGATAACAGCTGGTAAGTTTTGATAGCATGACATCAAATAACAATTTCATGATTTACTGCATGTGGAAAGCACCTAGCTGTCAACATTCTCTGCATTTCCTTTTGTCTCAGTATAGATGTACACTGTTACACAGTAACATCTTTTTAATATGCGTAACTTGGTGACATTCGCTTTTTTTTTTTGAGTCGACGTCTTTCCATCTGTCACATTCAACATTAACGCAATAAACATATGATGTTAATGCACAGAGAACCATGTAGGCACTGATTTGTCATTACCACAGGAAAACATTGCAATTATCTGCGATGAGCTTCACCACAAGGCTGCAGTAAAAGTGTCAGCACGATCTGAGCCAGGAACTCCCACATAAAAACCTTTATGTTTTAAAGACCTATGGCTTTTTCCAGGCTTTCAGTCATTCTCAAACGCTCACGTCATATTCCAGTGACATAAGGTGAGTTATGTAACTTTGAAAACGCATTTTAAAATCAGCTCATGTCATGTCCCGGTGACGTGCGTGAGCCAACAGATTGCCAGATGGCGGCGGAGATCTGCAAAACGCATCCTGAAAGGTAGAGAGAACACCTTCCTGTGCAGAGCTTTTCCCACAGCCCGGAACTGTGAAGCTGCACTCCTCCTACACTATCCAGGCTTTAACCTTGATTCATCACCTGCACAATGTGACCTCATATATAACGCCGCGCTGAATGCGTTCACCATGGCTCTGCCGACTCTTGGCCTTCTTCACAACAGGACTCTGTGAAGGCTTTTCAGCTAGGCGTCTTATTTACAGCCACTCTGTACCTTGTCTCCTTTGATTCCAGCGCCCGGCTGTCCTCTGAGCCCCCGCAGCCCCTCCAAGCCTCGCTCTCCCTGTGAAGACACACACACACACACACACACACACACACACACACACACACACACACACACTTTATTGCATTTTGCACCTAATATATGAAAACACTGATGGAGCATATGTAGAATAATGAGGCCAGAAAATGCCATCCTTTGTCAGTCACAAGAAAATCTTATATTCATTTCCTTTGCATATTCTCATACCCACATGCCCGGTACAAATAGTTACACAACAGACTATAGAAGCTGAAAAGTGCTTTCTGATTGATGTTTGGGGAAACATTTTAAATTCCTGTTTGTGTTGACGTCTACATGTCAAGCTTGGGCTGAGGTGGATGGACAGCCCTGTTTACAGAGACAGTATCCAGACAGACACATTTCACTGTCAGATAGTTTTGGCACCAAGTGTAAGTAAATTGTCTGCTACCACAGAAACCAACACAATGCCCTTCGTAGCCACTGTGAGTTATTACAAGTCTCGCATCTGACTTTAAAGAGCCCTTCGCCTCGAAATGTTGCTGTCCTGTTAGTTTCCTCCCTCTGAATTAACGATTTAAACCAATCCAGAGTTTGTCATTAGAGGTTGTTTTTTTTAAACATTCCTCGCCTGTAGGGAAGGCTTCTCTGAACCTCCCAGAAATATGAATGCATGTGTGCTTTGTGACACCATACTGCATATCTGCAATTATGGAAACTTTAGACCTTCAGAGTACAGAAACCATGCCAGCAGATCTGTGAGGCTGCATGTTATGCACAGAGCTGCTTTGAGCTAAACGCTAATCTCCGCTAACGCTGACATTCTTCCTGACGTTGGGATGGACGCGGCTTTAGCTGGACGTAGCGGTGCGCGCTTCAGGGGGGGGCGTACCATTTTGGTTTAATGAAAATGAGAAATGGCAAAAGTGTGGCAGGGTTTTATTTCGAAAGCTTGGGAAATTAGGCAAACGAGCTGAATATTACACCCACACAATATGCGATCAGTTTATTTAAGGCACACAGAATATACGATTCGTCTTTTCCTATCATTTGTATATTTGGCCTCACACCTCTGTACATGTTTGGACTGGAAGACACTATGTTGATATCAGAATACAGATCCCCCACCGATGAGTCATTTGTAACTCTGCAGGGAAGTTGTGGATGCAGCCGCAGGTACAAGGAGCAAAAATAGTTTCTACAGAATTCGACGGTAACAAATTAATTTCATTGTTTTTAAATCATCTCTTACAATTAGGCTTGAGGTCTCCTGTTAGTTTAAACGTGGGGTTAAGGCAAAGATTAAGCTCATAAACAACTTGGGAATAAAAAGCTACAGGAGACCACTGAACTAATATAAATAATTTACTTCACACATGCACATTTGCCACATCCCCGTTACAGTGACAAATGCATATAATTTTATTCTAAATGTTATATTGTATCCCTATATGTTAACTTCTACACACGTCTTAGATTCCCATTGTTTTTACGTGTGTTTTTCTTTTGCACATGCCTGATATGACTTATCGCTTCTCTGTAGTTGCATGTGCCAGCGCTGAATTTAAAGCAGACATTGTTCGAGCGAGCTCAGCTTACTGTTCCAGATAACACGGCGCTTCTCTGCCTGTTGAGGTGTGTCCCAGCAGGTTCAGTAAACGTTTTATACGACAGTGGCAGGATAAAACACATATGCTCACACTCTTTACCTTCTTTTAAAGCGAGACTGTGCAACTATAAAAAGCATGACAAGACATGTAATTCTATTATAAAGCAATAGCTATGCAATGTTTTCTTACTGTAAACCAGCATAAACTACTAGTCAGATTACAACAAATAGGGTTGAGGCAGCAAAACACCTTTGAGTGTTGCATTAGTAACAGTGCTTTATTTATTTACTTGAGGAAGAATGTGCTATTTCTTCTTTCAAAAGCTACACAGTCACACTTTCAATCCGTAGTTTGCACTCATTGTGTACAGCGGGAAAGTTTTTAACCCCGTCTCAGTAGTTAGTCAGGGTTACTGGTCATTTTATAAGGAAAAAGAGAATTTAACATCCCTTAGAAATGTGTCTGGAGAGGATCTACAAGTCTTTAAAAAAATAAAAATAAATTAAAAAAAAACAGAAATAGAAATACATTTAGGGATTAGACCAGTAATCCAAGTCGACAGTAAGTACAATGAAAAGAGTACAGCACTGTCTGACTGTGTATGACTCTGCAGAGAAGAGAACATTGCCCCGTCTTCCAAGGTCATCCAAGGACGAGAGAAATACAGTGACAGACGCAGAAGTACCTTGATTTGCATAGTAATGCCGCATTTGCACGTCAGCTTCAAAAGAAAGTACAGATTTATTGTCATAACTCTGGGATCTCTCATTTTGGCACACGGGCCGAGGTGCTAATGATGTGGAAAATGGGTAAGATTGCTGCTGAGCTCCGGTGTGTCTAGAGCTTGTCGAGGCACGGCGTGTGAAGAACGCTGCTATAGAGCAAGAACGCCACCTGCGAGTCCGCGGCTAGATTTCCCCCCCGCCCCCCGAGGCCAATCTAAGGCTGCGAGATACACCGCCGCTCAGGAGCGGAACTAGCTGTTACACAGGAAAGTCGATAAACGGTAAATTAGACGGGAGAAGTGAAACACTTATTCATTTCACCTGACTTATAGACCCTTCAGATGTAAATCCTGTAGCTAAAAGGTGATTACATCTGCCATTACATAAGACATTCCATTAACTTAATCACGCTTAATTTAACTGTCTGCATTTATCAAAACAACAAAGGGCTTTGCTCTGGTGTTGGATCACTTATACAGCTGATATGGCTTTGGGGCAGATGTTTAAAAATATCAAAGTGTTAAATGAACTCGGCTATTTCTGTGCAGAAATTAAAAGGCATAAAAGGACTTTTATGGGCGATTTTACACACCTGGAGGAAAGTTAAATTTGTTTGTGCATAGACATTTATAGCATGTTAAAGGCTGGGTCCATTATTTTTTTAAAAGTTTTTATATAATTCTGTGTTTTCAGTGGAATTCTGGTGGAAACACTGAAAGCCTTCATCTATTAGACCTAAAAAAAAATATAACATTTTAAGTATATCTGTCATGAAGTCACAATTGTAGAATGGAAATCTGCATCTCAGGTTATTTAGAGAACTCAGATTCCCCGGAAAAGTACAGACACATTTTTAAGATAAAAAAAAACAAAAAACAACTAGATTATCATGAAGGATGTCACAAAATAAAATAAAATGGAAAAGAAGATATCGAATGTTTGGATTGTTGAGCATGTGTGCACCTGTGTGTGTGCACCTGTGTGTGTGTGTACATCCTTAGGGGAGACAGACACAGGAACAGACTCATTCTTTCCTCTCTCAATGAGTCACTGGCAATTTTCCCCTCTCATCACTGCATCAGCCGCTCCGCGCCGGCATGTGCTCAGTGGGGACGATCAACGGGCCGGATCATATGATGAGGTAACGGGAGTCATACTGCACTGCTGTACAGTATGCGAGTTTACGTCTGTGTTGTCTTATATATCTCTTATAACTCTTTTTTTTTTCATTACACGCTGGAATCTGGAGACCAGCTGGGTCCTCTGCGCAGGTCAGTAAGTAGGCGGGTGAATTGAAGGTGAATGCATGAAATGGGGTCTAAGGGGTTCAATGCTTTTCAATGCCAACAGCCTGAGACTGAAGACATTAACTCACCTTTGGTCCAGGGAGACCCTCTCCGATCTGTCCTCTCTCTCCTTGGACTCCCTGCGGCCCTTGAGGCCCCTGAGTAAAGCAAAACGTTGTAAATGACCACAGGAGGAACATAAAAAAAATGACCTCTTTAACAATTTACTGTTCGCTGAATTGTGTGTGTGTGTGTGTGTGTGTGTGTGTGTGTGTGTGTGTGTGTGTATATAAAGGTTACAGATGGGTAGTGCAAATTAACAGAAATTGTAGATTATCAAGGATCAGTTTTACAGACATTTACAGCTCCAGCCAAACTTGTTATCCAAGATAAAGTTACATTTCCTAAACTCATCGTATTATTGAGAAAAGTATGTCCGGTATGATTCGTCTGTCTGTCTGTCTCTCAGCAGGATTACAGAAGAACTACTGGCCCAATTTTCATGAAACTTGAATTTCGGAGCGGATCGAATCACGGGGCAGATACACGCATTATTTTTTACCTTTCACGAAACGTCCTTGGCGGAGTGCTCTTCTTATTGTGTATGTGGTGTGATGTGACGGTTCTATGCTGTGTGAATGTGAATGCGCCTCATCCGGTGAGACATACTAACAAACATTAGAAAATACCAACAATAAAACAATCAAATCTAATCTCTTTCTTTTTCGTCTAAGTACGTTTCTCTGTAGTTAGCATCCATACAGAGTTATGTCAGAACAAACTCTTTTTATATACTTTTATATACCATAATACTAGAGCCAACTACTGTAGCTTCACCCTGCAATACTAAAACAATGCTGCTCCTACAGAACGTCCTCCACATGGATCATCTGCTGGTGAGGGACGAGTAGCTTTAGCCTCAGTTTTTGCACAATAACTATATCGTGAGTATAAAACTAACCTTCATGTGCATCTTTAATGTCCATTTACAGGGTCCTTGTTTAAAATGATGGCAAACATGAAGAAGTCAGCACAGTAGCATCACCAACAGGGGGCTGGGGTGTGAGGTGTGTGTGCTTCTTACTCACCGGGGGGCCAGACTCGCCAAGTCCCGGAGGACCAGGAGGCCCTGTCGGCCCGTGGTAACCGACATCCCCCTGTGGAGTGCGAGGGAGCGAGATGAATGCAGGGTGAGATACGGGTAGATTGTTATGCTCTCATGACTTCATTTTCCAAAACAATAGGTGTCAAGACATTACCTTGGGTCCCGGAAGGCCGATCCCCGTTTCCCCTTGGATTCCAGGTGGCCCGGAAAGTCCCCTTTCCCCCTATAAAAAGACAGGCAGGGACAGACATGTGCTGAGACACGAACAGATGCACAAACTGCTTTGTTAGGCTGGTTCCTGGATCCGGGGCGTGACATGATTGGACATCAGCAGAGCTGTTCAGGTATGCCAATGACCAGAACCAGCAAACCCGTCTAGTTCCTCTCACTCGACACCTGCACACACTGCATTTCCTACCTGTAATGTTTAGCTATTTTAAAAAGGGGGTTTAGACATGTACTATAGGGTCGCTTCATTCCTTTAGACAAGACTTTATTGGAATGCAATTATTCACCCAGAGGTTGTAAATCAGGGCCATGGTATGCAGCAGGAGGGCATGTAAGAGGCGTGAAGAGGGTGTGGAAATGTTAGCGGGTGCATACCGGCACATTTTCTTTGCCCTTTCAGACGAGTTGGGACAATGTTTAAAGCCAGACATTAGTCTGCCATTCAGGTGATATAGAATAGACAGCCAGACAATCGACATGAACATTCTTCCAAAAATAATTAAGGAGGGAACACTTGGTGGGAGTCTGGGCTCATGGCAGAATTGGCAGCTATAACACGAGAGAGGGGGCTTAAAAAGTAGGGACAGACAAATAAGCTGACAAGGTAATAACAGATGAGGTACTTCAAAGGGGTTTCAAATGTTCCACTGGTGATGGATCATAACTCACAAATAAATGTTCAAATGTATGATCAGTTTGTCGGGCTACTTGATGTTTGTGATGTTATTTATGCCCACGATCTTTTAACTCCACAGGTAACAACATTATTCATGATGAATACAATGCCGCTGAATCCCCTGGATTCATTTCATACAACTATGAAAGAGACTTAATTCAAACCAGATTGGAGAAAAAGAAAATCTGTATCCTTCAGATATGCATCTGGTTTTGGAGAAGGGGAAAGGCCAGACTTTGGCACAAAGTAAGTTCACGGAAGTGTAAAGGAAGGGCCCGTCGGAAAGGAGAAAGTTTGATTTGCTTCTTTTGTAGTTTCCTTTTGTACTTAAACACTTCTCAGATTTCAAAAGGTTTGGTTCAAGCATGCCAAAAAGTGATTTCAAAAGCATCAAGACTGAGGATACTTACTTTTCTACCCATTGTCCCTTCAGGTCCGACATCGCCAGGTGGACCAAGCGATCCCTGAATTGTGAATAAGTGTGTGGAGGTTACACTTGGGTATTGCAACGTAGCAGTAATTGTAGACTATCGAGGATCAGACGGACCCAGAACATGACATAGTTGAAATGAAAATGGCACAAGTGACTGTACGTCAAACCCCTACCCGGTCAGCGACTGTCCGATATAGCTTAGCAACCACAACTAGCCTACTACCTGTAGTAGTAAGCAAGCGGTACTCCAAGGCCAAGGTGCGCACCGCTACTTAATGCATTATTTTGTGGCGTTAAAGGTTACGTGAGTAAAAATCAATTTCCAGGACAGGACCATGCACTGTGTGGGAGCTAAGATGCTAACGCTACTATATTAAGAGTTTAGGCTAACTTTAGAGGCTACCCAAAGTCATTGGTTAGTCCTTATCTTCAAAGCATTTTCTTGTGTAAAAGTGGAAAATGCCATGTTTAATAACCCTATCATTAGGGTTATGTTACAATGGACAACACATGTTCAACGTTTGCATTCGTAATATCGTACTATAATAATAGGGATGGCTACTCTACAATACAGAAACAATACTAATCCTCATGTACATGTCTTTTATGTGGATCTGGGGAGAAACTGACTTTTGGCGTTGAACATGTAGTAACATTCTGTGCGGCCCCTGAACATGACATGAAAGGCATGCATTATATTTTATTCATCCGCAGTCCATCTCAATACTTTCCCTTTCAGTGGTTTACATTTAAAGCCCACACAGGTGTTTCCAGTTAATCTGGCTGTTCGCTATAGACTCATGTATAGACTAACTGATTGACATCTCCTGTTAGCTTTGTTGCACCTGTTAAGGCGGGACAAAGCACACCTTCATCATTCTTATTGGTAGATGTAGATTTTTTGACCTAATAAATTCCCACCAAGGCTCCGGCCCTACTTCAACCTGAGCAGAGGTCTAATCAGCAGGAATAACTGAAAACACCTAGAAAATCAACAAATCAAAAACGCTCTGTTTCCCCAATTACTACAAATTTCGAGTCCTAAATCTGCCATCTTTATCATTGTAAAATGCATATGTGCCATGCTAGAATGGATAGCTTCACAGATATAAGAATAACTAAAAAAGGTACATGGGGCTTAGCAAAGGGTCAATTGGATTTTTTGATAAAAAAAAGATTTAACCTGAAGTCCACGATTTCCTCTTGGGCCAATGGTACCTTCAGGACCCTAAAAAAAAAAGAATACAAGTTGTTAAAAATCATAATCAATGGTGGTCATAAACAATACTTAATGATAAAAATATAGGTTAAAAGCACAATGAACTTTAACCTGTGATCTCCTTATACAGGTCAGTAATTTGTATTCTACTCAGATTAAAATGGATAAGTGAGTTCTGGCAGATTTCATAGACAAAACCTGAAGCCATGACAAAAACAAAATGACATTGCAATAGAAAGTTAGACTTGACTTCTTACAACATTAAAAAAGGGCAACATACTCTGTCTCCCTTAATTCCAGGTGTGCCACACTCCCCTCTCTCTCCCTGTAAGAGAAGCAAAAGCAGGTCAGAGACGTCTTAGCACAGCATCATTTCATGTTTACGACACAGAGTGCAATTTCCAAGGAGGCAATTTATCTTGGAATAACGGGTTTTAATATCCCAGCCAGGAGATGGTGTGCAACAACTAATGACATGGGATTTACGTAGTTAAATACCTTTAAAAAGAAAAAGTAACGAGAGATACTTTGAGACAGGCTTGACATTAGACACAGATGAAGAAAGGAGAACAAAATGCCATGGTATTTCAAAGCCTTTCCTGTGAGTGCTCCCTTTCAAGGCACTGGGTCAGGTCTGGAAAACATAATTCTCCAGTCTCTCACTGCTGCAGATTTTACACAAGCGTGGGAACCCGATACTCTGACAAACCATGGGGGCATTTAGACAGACCCTGCAGTAAATAGAATCCATACAATACCTTCTCTCCTTTGTATCCCGATTTTCCCTGTGTGTACAAAACAGTCTCGTTAAGTCAGAAGGCAACAACCTAAACACTGCCACACAGGACGCAGAACAAGACTCGTCTCTTTTCCTTTTTTGAGCAAAGTTCACGTGAATGGTGAAATACATTTTTCATCCGTACGTGTCAATTCTGACTTAATTTTAACAACTCACCTCTGCTCCTTCCCGACCCGGAAGTCCACTGAGCCCGCTCTCACCCTAAGGGAAAAAGGGATTTTAGTTTTTACAAGGAAAGGCCTCCTGGCTTGAACTGGTAGTAAGTTTGTAATATGCAGTTTGATTAAAAAAAATAAAATCGATTGCAGCACCTTATGCCCTTTTGAGCCAGGGGTTCCATCTTCTCCAGGACGACCCTTCTTACCCTGTAAAGGAAATCATGGACCCATAAGGCAGAAAACAAGTGTAATAACTTGCAAATAAATCAGGTGCACTTTAGAATGATGTGAATGCAGCATAGACTTGATGCCTTCTTCAAATAAGGGAGAAAGCATGACAACATCATATTTATAGCTTCCGGGGCTCCTATTAAGTGATTCATTTCCACAACAGGATACATACACAATATTTTAAGGCAAGCTTCACCCACTACTAAAAGTTGGATGTGCAGAAAAGACCACATGATAATGGAAAAAACATAGGAACTAAGCTATGAGAGAATCTACAGTAAGTGCAAAAAAAACATTATAAGTAGATATTTTCCTTCCAATTATATATTTAGACAATAGGAAAAGCAGAAATGTAATCAAATTTCATAATAAGAACATTTAATTAAATAGCTAATTGTAAAATCAGAAAAATATGAATTTATATCATAAAGTAAACCATCCCTTAACCTTATAATATCCAGGTACAATACAGAAAATAGAAGGTTAAATAAAGTGGCGCATGCAAGCTAATTAAATGCAATCTACTCTGTAAAATAGCTTTACCTCAGCAAAAGGCATGTCTTATGATGAAAGGATAAATAACCCCAGCTACTCTGATCACAAGAAACTACAATGAAACCATATATTAAAGAATGCGTTGAGAAGATCGATACGACTCAAATATAACCTTCAAACAAAAGGCTACAGCCTGGTTATCTTAGCTCTAACTAAACAGCCGAGATAACATGTTGATTAGTGAGCCTTTGAGGTGACAGTAGGCCTATCAGTGTTTATGCTAAGCTAAGCTAACTGGCTGCAGTTTGATTGATGAACAGACATGACAGTTGTTTGAATCTTCCCGTGTAACTCACGGCAAGAAAGCAAATGAGTGCATTTCCCAAAATGTCGAACTAATCCTTTAAGTTTGGCAATAAAAATAAATCTTTAGGAGAGCAATAACTGTAAATCATCCATGGTTAACTTTGATTTGTAATGGCGGCTAATAGAATAGTCTTCCTTCTTGTTAGCTGCCTGATGTTCTGCCAGATGCAATTTAAGAGCTCTTTTTGGTGACCTACAACATGTTGGAAGTTTGAAGCAGCACTGGTAGAGTCTGGGAGCAGATGAGTCAGAGGTCTACAAGTTGTCTGCATGTGTGTGAGAGGACTGACCCGAACAACCGTCTGGCTCTTCTCTCTGTTTTCATGCATGCGTGTTGTGGACTGTGCATGCTCTTATCTTTCGAGTATCTCCCTGTCTGAATGTCCCCGTCTGCTGGCACTGATGTGAAACAGCTTTTGTTTGGTGCATTAGTTTTAAGAGGGAAATTACTCTGTTCTCATTCTGTGAAAATACATCAAAGCATAACCACTAGGTCTAATTGCGGCTGACCTTCTCTGTGTAATAAAAGGAGCGTTCACATCAAGACATGGTTTTGGCAGGCGAAGAAAGTCATGAATGTAACATCCTATCCAGCGAGCATGTGTCCTCAGACAATCCCAAGTGGCTGGGTTCTTTCAGACACAATCCTCCTGATTTCCCATGTAAATATCTGTTTAGGCCTGTTCTCAATAAACTGAAAGAGGAATGCAAGGTATTTGCTTTACTCTCACTGCTGCAGGGAAACAGAGATTCTCCAAACCGCATGATTTACTAAGCCTCCCCAAAACCCTGCAATTATGGAGCCTGTTGGTATCAAGGAGGTCTTTTGTTTGCTGTGTTGTCCTCTACGCCACTTCAAAAGAAGCTAGTTAGGGAGTAATTGTCTTTTATGGACAGTAGAATAGATGTGGTTTTCAAAACCTCAGAAACTTAATCTTACTGTATGTAGCAGAGGAGGGCCAAAATGGAACCCCAATGAGTTCAATGCTACATAATTAAAAAAAACACATTGTAAAATAAAATAAAAAACGTAAAAATAAAGTGTCAAATATATAACTGACAACCAACAATTTGTGAAATTCAGCTCATTATAATGAAATGTAATTACATCCCTATTAGTTTCACAACAACAGAGTTTTTTGGAAATCATTTTTATTTCATTAGAGATTTTTTATTGTTTGCACAGTACACTGTGTACACAGGAACAGTAACTAAACATCTCCCTTTAAGCTTACCAAGACTGCTAAAGCTACTTACCCAGCCCGCTAACAAGCTAGGCTTGAAGAGCGTTAGCCGTGTTAGCAGTGTTGGCTAGCTCCTGTTGGCTAGAGCTACCAAACAGAGACAGTCTTTCACTCACTGAAGAACATCTTTATAATCAAAACACTGCTTCAAAAACATTCCCAAACACTGCTGAGGAAACTACCAACCTAGCTAGTTTGCCAGCATGAGCAGCTTTGTTAAGCTAAATAAATAAATGGTCATTTTCGTTTCCATGTGTGTGTACTTTGTTTAACTAAAGCCACTGCTAGATAGTTGATTCAGAACAACTTTTACAACTTTTTGTTACTCACACTTTCAAATTATTAGATGTAATGATATCCAATAAACTGTTATTATGGGGGGGGGGGGGGGGGGATAATGTTGAATAAAGACTTCATAATCATAATGACATATTCCTTTATACTTACAGGAGGGCCACTGGCTCCCCTCTCACCCTTGTCACATGCACACTTGCTCTGGGCCAGAGGACACTTCAAACACAGGGAAAGCAGAGTCAGATGGGACACTTGGGGACATAAATCAGGAAATGTGCAGAGAGACCGCAGTCTCGAGACCTACCCCTTCATCTGCCAGAGCCGTCTGTGGAGCAAGAAACAAAAGAATGTCAAGATGTTGTCAGACTTAGGCCATATGGTTCATTTATACCCCACCAGCACACATTTACAGAAACAGATCACAGAAATCAAAGAATAAAATAAATAAAATGGTTAAATGGTCTAGTAGGCTGATTGGTGATTCACAGCTTAATCCAGGGTACACAAGACAGTTTTACATTTAAAATAATTTTTTTTTTTTTTTTTTAAATGAAGACTTCAACCCTTTGCTCAGGGAATTTCACCGTTTCCCCTCTGGACGGAGGTTTATAGTCCCAAGGTGTAAAACAAAGCTGTAAATAACAGCAGCCATCAATCAAATGAACAAGTTGCTGCTATATTGCTCAGATTCTACTGAAAGAATGTTTTTTTTTTTTCCAAGTGTGATGCCTCTCGGTTTACTGCAAACCAAACCTGAAAACTTTTGTTGAGAGCCCAATTCAAAATCTGAGGTAACCTTTTACCTTCTGCTCTCCAAGTTACATTGTAGGATTAGCCTGGAACCACAAGCACCTGCTACTCAAACACTCAATTAAACTTGTTCACAGCTGACCTGGGTTCAGTTTGTCTACAACCTTCTCCACCTGTTCCTGCGAGTGGAGGAGACTCACATCCTCCGTTTTCTCTTGTAACAGATACTTCTTGCTGAAGCCTCGATTTTTCACCCCACAGGTTGCTTTTCTCTTCAAAGCTAACCACATTCTCTACACAAGGGGGGAATGGTCGAAACTCCACTGAGACTTAACACAAACCACATGCATTGATGAGTAAAATAGCCTCGCTAAGCATCCAGGGGATGTTTCAGGGGGAGTTTAAGGGAGGGGTGTCTGAAGACAACACAGACTGCGGAGCGATGCGGTCGAATGCTGAGACTAAAGATTAAAGTTTCTCAGCTGAGACAGAGGCACACGCTTATGACATACAGATGCTGCCTATGCAGGGCAATGAGATGAAAGTCCGGTCGTGGACTGGCTGGGCTCTTGCATGCCAGCAGAATTGCAGGCTGTCAGGTTCAATGCTGTCGGAGCCTCCGTGCAGGTTTTCCATATATTTTCCCTTATCATATTTGGATGTGTACCACCTGTGTAAACAGTTAGCCTGAGTTTGAAGTGGTGTTTGTAGGAGCGGCCTAAATGATGTAGCGTGCATGCATGTTCTTGCAGTGATCCCGCTCTTATTGCACCCCATTTTCCCACAGAGAGTTTTTAATGCGGAGCACATGTTACAGCCTGATTGTGTCCAATTGTGTCTGCAGGATGTTGCTGTGCAGCACATGTTCTAATTATCTCAGTGGAAATTAAGCATCGGCTTATTGAAGAAACCCAAAGCACTCAAGATACACAACTGGAAGAAAGATAAACTTCCAACACATCCACGGGCAAAGAGGAATTTCAAAGCTTCATATTTTTTTGTCAGAGTGAATTTCATCTTACAGTGATGACTCAGGTGATGACAGCTGACCTGTTACTATGGCAGCAGGTAGCAGGTGCACACCCAGGATGCAATAAGATAAGAAATAAAAGCAGTAGGATGTGCTGACGACGGCACAAGGAAAGTACTTATTGGGTTCATGGAGATGTAGGAGACGTTCGAAAAGATTTTGGAAAAGTCACTCTGCCTAATGGCTTTTTGAAGCTTCCAACTGGCATACAATACCGGTAATAAACAATGATCAAACTTTTGTAATTGAGAAAGATCTCTCCCTTAATGCCCTTTCTGAAAAAAACTTTTCATTTGAAACTTTCATTGAGCGCAATAGTCGCACTTAAAACGAGACTATGTCCACAGTGCAAGCCTTAGTACTCAGTTCTGATTTATTGCTCAGATGTTTGTTTGGCTGTTCACATTATTATTATTTTTTTTTAAATGTGGCCAATATCAGATTTCAGTGCGAGCCAGTCACAGTCCTGAATTGACGCGCCTGTGCAAAAAAGCAATAACAGAGACGTCACCCACAGCACGCTGTCGTACGGAAATAAACATGGAGGCCACTGAAGTCAGCGTTTATGGTTTCATTTATAAGTAAACATGCAGAGGAAGCCAGCAACCTTGTGAGCAGATGATAACAATCACTGCCCCTCACTGACATCGCAGCTGTCTTCCATGTTTGTATTCACTGAGTGACTCCAATAGTCTAAACTTCTGACGAATGTCGATCTGTTACAACTGTTCAGACTGAAGTTGCGGGGGGGGGGAATGTCTGATTTGGGACACTTTTGCCTACAGTCTGAACGTATCAACTTTCGTTTAACAAAGAGACAATATTTGATTTGTAAGAGGAAGAATGTGTTATTTATTTTCGTACCAATTTCACCTTCTACAATTCTGCATCGAATCAGAAACAATTTTTTTTACTTACAATCTCCTTCATGAATTTATCCACAATGCCTCTATCCTGCAGGTTGTGGAGGTAGCGCGAGGCGGGGGAGCTAGCAATTAGCCGCAGCTGAGCTACGTTGGCCTGCTCATTGGCTTCAGGCGTGATGCCGATGGTGAAGAAGCGGATGCCCTGGTTCTTGGCATCAGCCACGGCTGAAAATATGTCTGGGTTCCTGGGGTGCGAGATGCCATCGAAGAGCAGCACGGCCACCTTGATGCTGCTGGGACCCGACTCCTCCAGGTAAATACGGGTGAGGTTGGTGATGGCGTAGGTGGTGTAGGTGCCGTGACCGATGTACGCAATGGGAGTTATTCGGGCCTTGAAGTCGTCAATGCCCCTCCACTGCTTGAAGGTCTGCTCTATGATGACATGGCTGCTGTACTGAAGGAGTGCTGCCCGGGCGCTGAGGCCCCGGCCGGTCTGCAGCCGCAGGCTCTGCAGCCGCTCCATCACGTCTGAGGCGAAGCGTTTCTCCTGCGCATGGTTGTCCTTGGCGCTCTCTGAGCTGTCGATCAGAAAGGCTAACTCCAAACTGCAATCTTCATCTATGAGTGCTGAGAAGGAAGAGGAGATCGCCATTTATTAGCCAGGTTTAAGAAAGAATTAAGGGAACACACTTGGGACAGAGCGATTTCTAGGAGCCTGGGGCGGCTTTTTGTAATTTTCTTCAATAAGAGTGAAGTGCATTTTATTTTTACCGCTTTATGCGCCTCGCGTTGTGCCCTGAACGCCTCAAGGCATCACTTGCGATTTTTGCCTCAGTCCAATGGGATGAAGAGAGAGTGAGGCCAAACAGGTGGTTTGTGTTACGCTAACGTTGGCTCACTTTCAACGTCGCCCTAGGCAAGCTGCATACACATGTGAACAAATTGTAGCCTCAACTACTTTCTAACGTTAAGGTTTAACTAAAGCAACTGACAAAGTGTTGGCTAACATCATGTTTACCCTGTAGTTAGAGGAGGAATGCAGAGGCTGGGGACTGGCGATTCAGTGGTTGACGATCAACAATAAAAATAAGAATAGACACGGCCAGGTGCTGTTTTTGTAATTGCAGGCTTCAACAGAAAAGGCAGTGCGGTGCGCCTCATGTTTTGCAACATGCAAAATGGGATCTTTCTGATCGGGGCCTTATTCGTTTTCTTGAGAGTTAAGTGCGAAGATCTATACCACTATCACACTAAATATGAAGCCAGAGCCAGCCACTGGTTAGCTTAGCTTAGCATAAAGACTGGAAACAAGGGGAAACAGCTAGGCTACAGCCGGGCTCTTTTAATAAGGAATGCATGCCGTTACATTTTAGCATTTCATCATTAGATGATTGCTGTTTTCGCTTCACAATAAACTAACAAACCACCAAGTTAACTGCACATGATGGATTTTCCCAGTGTTTTCTGTTGCCAAGTGCTTGGCAACAAGTTTTGCCAAGCTTGTCTAGACTTTTTCAATCAAGACATATTACTTTAATCTCAACAGAGAAAAAGGCTGCGTTCAGCTCTGCCTGAACAAGATATACTGTAGTTGATGTGTGGAAGAAGACTTTCACATTCAGCCAAATAGAAAGATCCAAGTGATCACAGCCAAATGGATTTTATGAGTCAGGGAGAAATCTTTATCTATGAAGGGCTGAAAGGGATTTATTGACTATTTAGGCTCTACAGGCTTCCTATTCAGGAAAAGTGTGATAAGTTCATGAATGTGACATATAATTTTGAAGAGGGAATAAAAGTAACTTAACTTGCTGTGCCAACCTTCAACACTAGAAGGAGGTCACAGATCTAATATAGGCTGAGGATAAATCACATTAATCTTCACAGAAATATGTCACAGAGAGAATGCGCCTGGGGAAACAAGATTCTGAGCGAATAAAACATTTGGGTAACAGAGCACTGAACGGTCACACAGGAGATGGATGGCTCTGAGAAGCCAGAGAGATATGATCAATCCAAGTGGATTGCATCCTCCAGCGATGTCCTTGTTGAGTATCATGTTCCATTTCTTTTTTTTCTTTTTTTTTTACCTGTGGCAGCAGCTTTTTTTTTTTTTCCAGTGATGAAAAAAAGTGAAAGATGTTCCGCCTGCAAAAATTCCACAGCACTTCTCCTAGTAAGAGCATCAGTGGAAAAGAGCCAATAAAAACAGCCCCATGACAAATGTAAAAAAAGAGACTACTTTAGACTTACATTTGCCATTCTGCGGAATAGAATTGGATGGATTCACTTTGCTCTTCCTCTTGGTGGTCACCACCTCTTCCTCATAGTCTTCTTCATAGTCCTGTGCACAAAGACCTTGAAGCCCCCAAAGTAGCAGCAGCCAGTGCAGTGAAGGGACCATGACTTCCCTGAGAGATAAAGAGAAGACAGAGATTAATAAAATAAAAAAAGACCCGAGACATGTCCTCACATTTTAATACCTTACAAAAAAAAAAAAAAAAACCTGCACACACTCAGAGAACAAGCTTTAACAAGCGTGCGTGTTTCAGACTCAGGCATCAAGCATGCATAACTCACAATGTTGCTGACTTAGCTCTTCAATGTGTTCAGCTCTATAAAGCTCTCCTGGCAGTGAGGGAGTTCAGAAAAAGTGCAAATAAGGAAAAGGAGAGATTCTTCATTCAGTTAGTTAAGTTCCATGTCCTGAGCGTCAAACTGAGTGTCTTCTTCCAGGGTTCGATCTTAATTGAGTCTATAGGTCAAGGCACCTTATGGTGACACCAGCAGCAGCAGCAGTGCGTAGCCAAAAGTTTAGACCGTATTCTGGCTCTCATGAGACTCAAATTCAAGCCATTCTAAACTGGCAGTAAATTAAGGGAAAGTCCAGCCCTTTTTTAAACTCACTCACTCCCATTTAGGGGAGAGTGTGGGAGGGGAGGCAGCTACAGACAGCCCTCATCATGACAGAGCAATGAGTGCCCTATCTTTCTTTTTTTTTTTTTGTCATTTTCCCTTTGTGAGCCGTGCCATTTAAAACAGGAACGGAAAGGAATATAAGCAATTTGTCCAAAACAGCTGGTTAAAAATCAAAAAACAGGACTTTTGCCAATGTGTTGTGTGGTAGCTCCCATTAAGGACACCAAGGTCATGTCCTTGATAATGTTCCTGGGGAGTGACCACTAATGTTAGCCAACTTTAGATAGATATCGCTGTTGAGTACTTCCTACTATTAAACTGTATTTTAGCGTTCACCATAAAACTGTAACCGTCACTTGGGGCCACAGTGGTGCTGTTTAGCAAAGGTTACATAGTCTTGCTTTCAAGGCGGCTTGCTTTTAACTGAACTGTTAAATGAACAATAAAATGTACATTCTGTGTGTAATTGTTTTTATGCCTCCACACCAGTGACAGCTGCGGCCGGAGGCATTATGTTTTCAGGTCGTGCGTCCCGTCTCATACTCGTAAACGGAATACCTCAGGAACGCCTTGAGGGAATCTTCTTCAAATTTGGAACAATCGTCCACTTGGACTCAAGGACGAACTGTTTAGAATTATGACAATTTCCCACAAATGTCTAAAAAGGATAAAGTGATGAAATTTTGGACTGACATGGATGTAATCTGCCACATGACGACAGCAAGGCAGTAATTCTAGTTTAATATATATTTCGAAAGGACAGAGTTTGGATTTTGAACTTCTAAAATCCTGACTTCAACCCTGCCTGGTAAGTTATGTATATCCTTGCAGGAAAACTGTGTGACCTTCATTTTTAATTAAACCTGAAAATAACTTGTTATAATTTGTTATATTCAGTATTTTTCTTTGCTTTTATCCGTTTAATTTCTATAACTTTATTTTATATTTCATTTATGTTATATTTGCACTTGCTCTGTTATTATTATTCTCATTTAGTTTTTACTTGCGTGATCTTCTTTCTAATACATATTTAATTAGCATTGGTGTTGGGAGCCTGAGACTTAAGATCTGCATTGTCACAACTGCTTTAATGTAATTAATGTGCATACGATAAATAAAGATCTTGAACTTGGCCTCTTTGGGGCTATAATGAACTTCTTAGCCAACAGTTGCCCATTCACACACACACACACACACACACACACGCACACGCACACTTTTTATCTCTGTTTGGCTTCCATGCTATCGTTCACTAGCTAGTTGGTAACTTTGTCTGTCTGCCATTTCGTGCTGGGCAGGAAGTGGATATTTAGAGATCTTTTGCTGAAAACACCTGCCTGTTGCAGCTGACAGCTTTGCGATGAGAGCTGGGAGTGAACCCGAAACAGTAAAGTTGTGGGCAGTTACCAAAACAGCAAACTGAAAGACACTATAAAAGCTCCATCAAGCTGAGCTGCAGAACTCATGACTACAAGACACCTCTTTCACATTACACGCAATCATTTAATCCATTGTTGTTATACAAATATTTATTCTAGCTGCTTTGAAGTGTACATTATTCCTGTTTTCTTTAATTGTGCTTCCAGGGGCCTCGCCCTCGGTATAATCCAGAAAGCTGAAAAGGTTTTGATGGCCGATTTATATCTTAAGGCAACACACCTTGCAAGAGCAGCGTAGAGTGATTTATCTGTGAAAACACCTCGAGCAGTCTTTATCTTGGCATAATTTACTGTAAACATACCACTTCCAGACGCCAGTAAGAAGTAAATCTGCATGAAGGCTAGTGCCACTGTAGTATTTACAGCTAGAAACATCTTCCATTCTTCTTTCACAGGACAAGCGGTTTGTCTTTTTGTCACATCGTCGAATAGAATTTACATTGTTCAGATATCGTCAAAATGGGTGAGATCGACCCACGATGCATTTCCTTTACACCGCAAGTCTACATTCACAGTCAGATTCTGTACATTAATACAAAAATAAGTCTTTCTCTGGCAGTGGTCTCCTCAAAGCCGCACGTGAGAGGTTATAACAGTCCAGTTTTTATTGAAACCTGATGCTTTTTTTTTTTTTTTCAGCACCAAAAAATAAAGTCTCATAACTCCTTAATCTCATTATAATTCCTGTGTAGTCCTGGATCAGAGGATTCTTAACATCCCATGAGACTGTCTGCAGCCATAAAAGCTGAAACTGGAATCACATAACTCTGCAACAGGGATGACGGTGTGTGTTTTTATTGCTTCCTGTATTACTGAAAGCAAGCAAAGGTGAGCTGTCACTCAAGAATGCTCACCCTGAAAGATACACCGCCTTAAATACGGTTCCGCTCCCTGTCCTTTGTGTGTTGAGCTGATTATGCAAAGTGAGGGTTTATTGGAATTATTTTCATCGTTTTTAATATTGTGTGGAACTAGTTTGCAGTGAGAAACAGGAAGAAGCCGTCATTGCTTGTCTGACCTTAAAGTTTTTTTTTTTTTTTTTTTTTTTTTAAAAAGGCACCGCTTGGGCTTCTTCACATAAATGAATCAAACTTTTATATAGTTCAGACGCTGTTGTAGAATACACAATATATGGAAAAACTGGGACACAGCATGCCACTGAGTTTCAATATGATATTCCATATACAAATGGAAAACCACAAAATATCAAGTTATGGTATGCCAAAATAGGGCATCTGAAAATCCCCATGCTTGTGACAATCTTTTCTGTCTCTTTGTCGTCATTTTGTTTCTCTTCGTAGTTATTTTCTGTCTCTTTATAGTCATATTCTGTCTATCTGTAGTCATTTTCTGTCTCTCTGTCGTCATTTTCTGTCTCTTTATAGTCATTTTCTGTCTCTTTGTAATCATTTTGAGTCTCTTCCTGGTTGGAACGCGTCTCTTTGAGTGACATGTTGTATGTGAAGGCCATGGGGGGCCCTGACACTTTGGGCCCCTGGGCCTGTGTCCATTTGTAAGGTATAAAAAGAGAAGGAAAAACAAAACAAGTGTTAAACTTTCTTTTATGACACAGCGGAAGCCACTACTTAGCCCTTTGATATTCCTCGCCCCTGCAGGTATCTTTCCTGTGACATTTAGTTTAACCACTGTTTTTTTACAAGATAATGCATGTTTCTCCAACATATAGTTACAGCACTGGCTGACAACAGTGGCGGTCGGTTGTTAGCGGGTAAATTGCAAACCCTGTGTAAGTGTACTCAGAGAAACAGATATGTATGTCCCAACAAGTTTTCATTCCAGTCCGATCTAAACACCACAGACAAGGTAAAACTGAAAATAATCCTTAAAGTGGAACTGTCACGGCGCATCAGAGGAATGTGTTCCTGGTTGCCGTCCCACAAACATTCAGATAGAGTAAGTTGTCAATCACACATAAAATGCATGAATGAGTTTCATACATGTTTTGCTTTTCATGTCATTGACAGTCATTGTCTTAGTTTATTGTTTAAGCATACTAATTAGCATCAAAATGCTGCATTCCTATGCTCCTCGAATGGCCCCATTTCCCCGAGTTGGGAAGTCGTCAACACATTTATAGCTATTTATATTGTTTATATCAGTGATCTTGTCCCAGACTCGTTGCTGCACCAGTACATTCCCTGACTTGTTATCGGGGTTAATGCTAATTAATAACTTTCCTAACTAATCTAGTGGACAATAACTAAATTGTTACAAAAGTACAAATTGCATGCGAGCAAAAAAAATGTTTTATGCAATACGTAAATAATCTAAAAGTTTTCTTACCATCAACCCAACATTTGCTTTCGTCCGCCATGTCGAAACAGAAACATGTGATATGACACCGACTCGCCAGCTCATGTACCGGAGGTTTCGCCGACTTGGCAAGTTGTTGTTCCGACTTGAAGGGGACGTTCATTTTTACGATTATTGGTACAGCAAAAGTGGAGCTGGTGATGATGGGAATGTTGTTAGTTTTGCAGGCTTTTGGGAATAAACCAAAAATATTGGAGAAACAAACATTGACCTGATGGTGGTGCTAGATAAAAAAAAAAGTTGAGGGGCCATCAAATCATCAGGATTCATCCTCTGGGGACCACTAATGTCATGACAATCCCTGCAACAATTGTTGAGATATTTTAGTCTGGACCACCTTGGTACATTTCCTAGAGCCATGCCACTAACCAGGTTTCAAAGACCGGAAAAAAATCCCTAAAGAATCCCAGCGCTGGAAGCTACCATCTGTTTCATTCTCACCACCTTTGCGGTATTGAAAAAATGTTTCCTCACCTTTTGGAAGGTCAAAGGTCGCCAGCTGTTGAACTGTCCCAGGTGTGATGAAGGGGGGAGACAATACACAGGTGAGACATTTGTTTGGGATGGCAAACATTCAAACAAGGATTTGAATGGAGGGCATTGTTGTGGATACAAGTACAGGTTCTCCAGATCACTCCACAATGTGGCTTATCAGACTTTTCTACCCGTTTAAAATGGTAACATGTCTATTCTTGCATGTTGTGAACTCGCTGATCTTGATCACTGTGGCTACAGTAACACAATCAGTCTTTCCAAACACTGAGGAGTAATAGACGGAAAACCTTTCGGAAAACACGGGAGAGTGAGCTCAACGTTGCTCCCTTGACTACCGGTATATGTCATACAGAAATGTTCAACTTGACTTTCAGAGTGTTCTCCTGCCGTAATAATCCAACAACACAAAACACAAAAGCCTGGTAACACAAAGTATTCTCAGTCATCACTCATCACACTTTACTTTGGGGCATGCACAGGAGGTTTATTCAAATATGTGCTGTGTTTTCACAGACAAATACAGACTAGTAGAGATGCATCTGTGCAGGAGTGATGCCAAGCCTTGTTCAATCAGTTACAGTATTGTGCAAAACACATGTTAAGAGAAATTTACTCATTTTGACTGAATGCACTTCGTATTTGTTGAAACACGGTGACTCTGATTTAGATACAATTCTACCAGAGGGCTTGTTTGTTCAATCTGTGTACACACACACACACACACACACACACACACACACACACACACACACA